>OZ017772.1:21284083-21481806 GCA_963969385.1 Philonicus albiceps | reverse complement strand
CGTGATTTTTTTCTGTATTAACCGTTTTAAATCCTGTGTAAAATTGATCGCATTCAGCAGAAACATTGACAATATTGTTTTTCGGAAACTTTTTAGAATTGTAACACGAAATAACTATTTGCAGATTGCTTAAATCTCTCTCGATGTAAATAAATCTAAAAAGTATTCTTGGTTGTAAAAACATCTGTGGCGTAGGATGTGGATACACCTCAATATCATCTCTTTCAATGTTTATTTCCTTCAATATTAATCCATTTTTCAGTATTTCGAGAAAATGTTGAAGATTGACAAGAAAATGATATACTTTCTGTTGCTGAATTGAAATCCACCCAAAGAACACACACTTTATCTTCGTACATCGGTTTTATGATGGGCTTTGCGCCGATATAGCCTCTTTCTACTGCAATGGAATACACCGGCTCCTCATCTGATATAATCACTTTCTACCCTCCAATTTAAAGTTACTTATATCGATGTCGTAAAGTAATTCACGTATTCTCTGACACTTTTTGCAGGGTAAGATATCCTCAAGAATTTTTTTCCTCTCTTCGTCTTCGCAGGCCTTGATATATCTTAAAAGCAATTCTAACCCATTCAATTGTGTTTGAAAATGTCCAGTTTTGAAGATAGTTTCACAAATGTTAGTCAAAGCAGAAATTTTTGTTATACCAGCAAATCTTTGAATAATTTTATCAGTGTTTAACATAATTTCTGACCAAAATGAGAAAAATGTAAGTAGAAATGGTGCATTTCCAATGTTTACTGCAATAATTCCACACTATTCTGTTAGTTCGGGTAAAATTGTATCAAACATTTCTTTTAACTGTACGTTGGGACATCGCTTTCGAGTATCCAAAAGTGTGTCCATATACATCAAAATTAAAGGATGATAATCCTTCCTTGTACTTTTAATCGCAAAATAGTTGAGCTTCCGTAGAACGTATTTCATCACACGTTCCCCCACATCCCGACAGTTAATCCAGTTCACCTCCATTAACAATTGTCGTCATATTCTCACGATGCCATCCTCTGAATTAATATTGGAAGTATTTGTATCCATTTTTAGGCAATTCTTACACTTTATTTTTGCTCACAAAATAATTAAATTTTTAAGAAATTAAGATTTAATTGAACGTAACGGTCTTGCTATTTGTGGAAGCACAAAGAAAGCGGACGAACTTCTTATCCTGATCAAAGATCATGAAATACTGAAAAATGGATTAATATTGAAGTGAAATTTCCGAAGGAAATAAATATTGAAAGAGATGATATTGAGGTGTATCCACATCCTACGCCACAGATGTTTTTACAACCAAAAATACTTTTTAGATTTATTTACATCGAGAGAGATTTAAGCAATCTGCAAATAGTTATTTCGTGTTACAATTCTAAAAAGTTTCCGAAAAACAATATTGTCAATGTTTCTGCTGAATGCGATCAATTTTACACAGGATTTAAAACGGTTAATACAGAAAAAAATCACGCTGAATGGCTAGCTCCTAAATTACCTCCTCCAAAAATAGAAACTAAAGTACGAACAACTTTAAACGATCTTACTAGGGAAAACTTCCCTCAGAACGGTGTTCTAAATTATTCAGTTCAAAATACTTCAACTGGAAATAAGGAATTGAGTACTGAGGATATTATTTCAACATTTGACGCCTCAAAAGTAACTGTGCAAAACACTATTACCGCAGAAAAAACAAATGATAACTCGAATGCTTATATACCTGAATGTAATAATATTATTAAAAACTCTAAATCGAATACAGAAACGAATAAAAAAGATAAAATAACGAAAGGTAAGGTAAAGGTTGGTGCATATAAGAAAAATGACAAAATGAACGATCGGAATCCGTTTAAAAAAATTAGATATGTCACAAGAAGTAGCCAAAAGGTTAACAAACCTGGCAAATCGAATATTGAAACTATACTCGATGATAATGCCATAAAATCCGGCAGCGACGAAATGGAATCTATTAAATATAATAGTCAGGAAATTACAAATGTCGCAAGTGGTAGCCACAAGGCTTGTCCTAATAGATCTAATAAATCCCGTACTGAAACTATCGTCAATGATAATCGAGAAACTAATGTTAGCAGAAATGAAACGACTAAAATAAAAAAAGCTGGTAAAATTGTAGTTAAAGCTGTTGTACATAATTATAGCTCTTCTAGTTATACTCAAACGGTTAATGCTAAAGAAATTGATAATATGGAAACTGAAACTGTTAGCCATCATAATAATTTTGAGGACGATTTCATAGATTTAGATAGCTTTTCCTCAATTGAAAGTAATGACAGTATCTGCATTGAAGATGATACTCGAAATGTTGGAAGAAAGGTTGAGAAAACTGCAAAAAAAAAAAAAATATATTGCGCGTGGAGCTAGTAGTAGCCCGCACATTGGTCCTTCGAGCCGGATTTTTGACGGTGCGGTTAAAAAATCAGTAAAAGACAAAAAAAAAACGGCTTAGCCGCCAGTGATTGAGTGGTGAAAAAAAAAAACGCGTTAGGTTTCGGGCATTTGATCGCGCAATCGGCTCGGACGCGAGTTTTCATCAAGCATCGAACATCGAAAAATATAATATTGGTAAGTCGTTTCAATTTAGTCTTGAGGAGTGAACTATGAATGCGTTAATTGCAAGGCAATTAGCCCAGAGGGAAATTATTCATAAGTTCATTACCAATTATAAGAAAGATGGAAGAGAGAAGAGAACAGCAAGTTATTATGAAAAGCGTCTCAAGGATTTCCAAACCCATTGGAATAAATTTAAGCAAGGTCATCATGAGCTGTTGGTGGCGACATATTCCGATAAATCCATCAGCGTCGAAGGGGTCGAATACTTTGAAAAAGACATATATTCAGAATTGGAAGAATTCTTCACCGATTCTTACATCGCCATTGAAGAACGATTTCGTAGAGAGTATCCTCCTCAATCAGTCCGACAAGACAAAAGCTCCAACTCAAAAGCTCCGCAAGAAGACAAGGAAAAAACTTCGGACAATTCCATAAAATTGCCAAAACTTTCGTTGGAAAAGTTTAATGGGGATTATCGTAAGTGGCCTACTTTTCACGATCTTTTTAGAACTTTGGTCCATGACAATAAATCATTACAAGCGGTCCAAAAATTGCAATATCTAAAATTGCATTTAACCGGAGAGCCAGAACACCTTCTGAGACATTTTCAAATAACAGAGAATAATTATGAAAGTGCGTGGAATTTGCTCACTGACCGCTACGACAACAACAGAGTTTTAGTCAATGCTGAGCTAAAGGCATTATTTTCGCAACATGCGGTTACACAAGAATCTTCGAATGGGGTTAAAGGATTACTAGATACGACGCACGAATGTTTGCAAGCTTTAAGTAATCTTAAAGTAAATGTCGACGGCTGGGATCCAATTATAGTTTATTTGGTTGTGCAAAAACTTCCATCTGAATCTCATCACCTATGAGAGCAAAAAGTAAGCGACCATAAAGATCTACCCACTTGGGAAGAGTTAAAGAAATTTCTCGAATCACGATTCAGAACTCTAGAAGCAATAACAACTAAAAAATTCATGCAACGTGATCAGAAGAATACTCAAAGGTCCTCATTCGTAGAAAGAAAGCAGTCTCCGCAAAACTTTCATGTGGCCGCGACTATTGTGTGCACCATGTGTGGCGATAAGCATAATTTGAGACATTGTTCAAAATTTTGCGCACTGACTCCGGAAAAGCGATTAGAAACGGTAAAGGAAAAGGGTTTGTGTATTAATTGTCTAGGATCTGGACATATGTTAATGAAGTGTCCTAGCAAACAGAAATGTTACCACTGCCGTCGTAGCCATCATTCCCTTTTACATCGCGAAACAGGGTCTGCTACAAACAATGATACCAAGTACCCTCCCACTCAAGATGCTGCAAGTTGTTCAAATGTTTCAGCTGTACATAGCGCAAATTTATCGATAACGGCCCCGGAATTTACTCCAAGTACTGATAATAGAACAGCTCAAAATCTTAATTCCTTCATCATCAGTCAATCACCTAAGGATGAAATATTATTAGCGACTGCGCTTCTAAAAATAGTGGCACCTTCAGGAGAAGAACATATTGTCAGAGCGTTAATCGATCAGGGATCACAAGCATCCTTTATATCGGAAAGCATCGTGCAAGACTTAAAATTACGAAAGGAAGCAATTAACGCAAACATAAGTGGTATAGGTCAAATGAGCGCAGGGCAAGTACACTCTCGAGTAAAATTCATGCTTAAAGCTATCAACGGAGATGAACGTTTCGAGGTTTGCTGCCAACTAGAACTTTGCGGAATAGAAACTGAATGCACGTAGAAGGACTGCAACTAGCTGACCCACACTTCTATCAATCCAACAAAATAGACATACTTTTAGGAGCGGACGTGTATAGTAGAATTATCTTAGATGGCGTAAAACGGGGTGGCGTTGGAGAACCCATAGCACAAAAAACTGTGTTTGGTTGGATAGTATCCGGAGAAACGAACAAATCTGAGGACATGCGGCTTAACATAAATAATTTCCATGTCGAACTCGATAAGCAGATCAAACTTTTCTGGGAATTAGAAGAAATTCCAACCAAACCAATGCTGTCTGAAGAAGAGCAAAAATGTGAAGAGCATTTTACGAAGACTTGTAAACGGTTACCGTGCGGTCGATATGAAGTTGAATTGCCACTCGAGGTAGAATCACAAGGCAGCCATCTAGGAAGGTCCAGATTTATTGCTGTTTCTCGGCTACATCAAATGGAAAAGCGTTTTCGCAAAGACACGCAACTGATGCAAGAGTATCAAAAATGTTTTCGAGAATATATTACTCTTGGGCACATGGAAAAGGTTTCTAGCAATGAAGAATGTTTTAGACAGGAAACAGAACATGGAAGCTACTACTCATTCTGAAATGGGGGAAATGGGAGGAAATGGGCCTCTAATTCATCGAAAATCCTGGAATCTGTGCCTCTGGAACATCGCGAAATGAGCTTGCCATTAGACATTAAAGACGGCGAAGGCATCCGTGCCTTAGGAATTCGCTGGAACCCAGCAACGGACACATTTTCCTACTCGCTTAATTTAGAAAGAGCACCTTCGAAATGGACGAAACGAAGTATACTATCAGAGATTTCTAAATTATTTGACCCTATTGGTTGGGTAACCCCATCAACGTTATTTGCGAAACTAATGATGAGAAAACTCTGGCTGGAAGGTTTGAACTGGGACGAGAAAGTTACACCCGACCTTGAGCAGGAATGGCTTAGATATAGAACACAAATTAAAGACATTGAGAAAATTCATATTAATCGATGGACACAATTTTCAGAAGTTGATAATGCTGTTGAATTACATGGATTCTCGGACGCTTCAATGGACGCGTATGCAGTGGCGGTTTACATGTGCACAAAAAATGCAAGGGGGAAGAGACACGTAACTCTGCTGGCAGCGAAAAGCAAGATCGCCTCAATCAAAACAATTTCCATAGCTCGATTGGAACTTTGTGGAGCGGTATTACTAGCGAAATTATTAAAGTACGTAACAAAGGCATTAAATATAGGGAAACAAATTAAGACCTACACTTGGACTGACTCGGAAATTGTCATCGCGTGGTTACGAGCACATCCGTCAAAATGGGCCACCTTCGTAGCGAACAGGGTCTCAATTATCCACGAAATTCTCGGGGAAAATTCATGGCATTACGTACCTTCGGCAGAAAACCCGGCTGACTGCGCATCTCGGGGCATGTATCCTGAGGAACTACGAAAATATAAGCCATGGTGGACTGGGCCAGACTGGCTAGCAAAGGGGAGAAGACACTGGCCAATTCAGAAACAAGGAGAAGGAACGGAGCTAGAAAAAATGAAGATAAAAGTTCACCACGCAAGCTCACCCTCGGAAAATTTAGAAACAAAATTTATCAAGACTTTAGCCGTCAGCCGTCAGTTACACAGGGGGTTCACACATGGGCACAGGGGGAACAACATGTAACACCTTGGTGTACGTGCCGTAACTGTGTCTATGTGCCGGATCTGTGTACACTGATGGCAGTGCGACTATACCCTCCCCGTGGGGGCGGCTGGAAACAGGTACCCGGTACGGTCATGTCTCTGCCGGGTGTGCTGGCTAATTGTAGTCGGGCGGAGAGATGGTAACTCTCTTAAGAAAAAATCGCGGTGGATACCGGTCGTACGATGACCCAATTCGGCCATGCTGACCGGAGTCGTATTGGCGGGAGCCAGCCTCTTCTGGTAGGGTCACCCATGTCAGACGGGGGATTGGCGAGTACGGGCCAGGGCCACCAACCCCCTAACCCAGGGTGTCATGTGATCCGTGCCCATTGGTTGGTTTGCAGCCGGGGGTAATACCGGCTGTATTCGAACGGAGCCTTCCTGATACCTGCCCGCCTCAGGTCGTAACTACGGACTTGCCATGCAAGGGGCGCTGCATGGTGGACACTCTTCCCCAATTCCTACCCTTGACCACTAGTAGTGCCTCGTCACGAAAGTGGTCGTAAGAACCAGATAATGAGTTCCAATAAACCTGCCTCGGACAATTCTGAGGCGCAGAATCCTGCTCCTTCGCTAACCCACAAAGGGAAGCGATCATTGTTATCTCAGGGTGTTGCGATCGGTAACCCCTGTCCCAAACCCTCAAACCCTCCGTGGCTAACGCAAGGTCAGCCCGGAAATCCAAACCTAACCCCATTCGAGGGACATCTCGCAAAACGACCGCGGCTGGTAAGCTCGGTTGTGGAAATGCTCTGCGCGCATCGACAGCGCTCGTGTCCGTGGGCAAACCTGGACCCAGCAAAGTCAAGGCGCCTTCCCGGGCACCCCAGCCCTCCACCTCCTCTTCGGTGCTTGGCAGCTTGGCTCAGGCTATGCCTGGACCAAGTAGGACCACAGCACCATCTAGGGAGTCGCAACCCACTTCCTCAGCGAAGCGGCGTGGCAATCCCTCTCTTCAGACCTTCAGAGAAAGAAGGTCAGCGCAGCGGTTCCTGAACAGGATTAAGAACATCGCGGAGAAGGAACTCTCTGAGAAGGACAAGACTTCTCTGGTGTGGGCCAGCAAAGTGCTGGCAGCAGGCAAAAGGCAGCGCTCGCAGGACGAGCAAGAGCCGGCCTCCACGAAGCGGCCAAAGACAGCTCCCCAGACGGTCAGGCCGACTAAGCCATTTAGTGAAGTGGCGAAGGACGGCCTGATCCTGGCTGTCATAAACCGCAGCGATCCGGATGGCGCTATCTCCTTGGACAACTGGAGATCGGTCCGGATTGCGCTACTCGGCGTCTTTATGGACGTCATGGAGAAAAACCCCGGCCCTACCCCCTGTTGCTCAGATGCTGGGTGGTATCGAGGTCGGGTGAAATTAATCGCTTGCGAAGATCAGAGATCGGCAGATCTTTATAAAGCAGCGATTTCCTGTTTGGGCGAAGTCTGGCCAGGTGCCAGGCTCGAGGTCGTGTCCAGGGACGAGATCCCGAACAGACCGAGAGCCAGGACGTGGATCCCGGCGGAGCCCTCCGAATCAGAAAAGATCCTGGCCATCATGCGAATGTGCAATCGCAACCTTCCGACCCATGATTGGAGGATTGCACAGGTCGGAGAGGTCAAGGGCAAAACGAGGCAAGCCATTGTTATCCTAAATGAGGAATCTCTGGCACCTCTAGCGGCTAAGGGCGACAAAATCTTTTATGGCTTCGACTCCATCGTGCTGTCCGTCTATTCGAAGGACAGGAGAGTCGAAAGACCTGATGGTGTCGCTGGACAAAGTGGAGAGATCAGCACCGTAGTAGAAGTAAAGACTTTGGCCGGTGCTGAGAAACTCCCGCCATCATCTCCCTCAGCATCCATGGATGAGGGTAGCGATACGCTATCAACCTCTGGATTGTTGGGAGACCTTTTCATTCAGGATGACCTGGAAGAGGACATCCTACTCTCAGACGCCGATGACGCCGAGGTGACGGTGATAGAGGCGTCCCCTATCCAGCGAGAGCAAGCTGAGAGTGGTGCAGATTAACCTACACCACTCTAAGGCAGCGTCCGCTGCACTCCTCCTGCGCCTATCGCAAAAGGGGGAGGACGTTGTTCTTGTCCAAGAACCATGGATCGTCGGAGACCGGATTTGCGGACTCAACCTGAAGGGTTACTGTAGCTTCTATGCAAAGGGAGTACGTAAACCTAGAACCTGCATTCTAGTGAATACCAGCTATAATGCCTTCATGCTAAACCATTTCAGTGACAGCGATACGGTGTCGGTTATGGTGGAACTTGGATCGAACAGCATCTGGCTGGCATCCTCGTATATGGCCCATGATCATAAGGGGCCCCCTCCACATGCGAAATATCGTCGCGGAGGCAGCTAAGCGCAAGCAAGCGCTGATAATCGGCGCAGACGCGAACGCCCACCATACTGTCTGGGGTAGCTCGGACATAAATGATAGAGGTGAATCTCTTCTTAACTTTATACTTAGCTCTAACCTTCAGGTGTGCAACGTAGGTGATGAGTCCACTTTTGTCAGCTCTGTGAGACGGGAGGTTCTCGACGTTACCCTGTGTACCGAGAACTCCGCCCACATTGTTAAGGACTGGAGGGTTTCCAAGGAGCCTTCGTTGTCCGATCACTCATACATTGAGTTCGGACTTGACTTTCTTAAACCAATTCGTAGCCCCTTTATTAATAGGAGGAGGACGAATTGGGATAGGTATAATCTGGCTCTCCAGCAGGCGTTACCGGCTGATGGACCACCAATCATCAATAGCCGACAGGACATTGATGCAGCGGTGAACGTGCTGACTGGAGCCTGCAAAAGGGCGGCGAAAATTGCTTGCCCCTCGTGCAAGCCCTGGGGCAGACCCAAGCCCCCATGGTGGACTAATGAAATCACGGCACTCAGGAAGGAATGCCGTAAGCAGTTCAACAAGGCAAACAGCACCAACGAATGGTCTGCTTATAAGGAAAGCCTTAGGAACTTCAAGAAATCTCTCAGGATGGCCAAAAGGTCCTCGTGGGAGAAATTTTGTGGCGGAGTGGAAAAGGTATCCGAGGTTAATCGCCTCAGAAAGATACTCGCCACGACGCCTTGTGCACCCGGTCTTCTGATGAAAAAAAATGGGGACTGGACCTCGACGAGCATGGAAACTCTGGAGTTGCTGATGGATATTCACTTTCCTGGCTGCTCCGACAACCAAACGGTGGTATCCGCGGTCACACAGGAGGCTGGGGACCTCATCACAAGGGTCCTCAGCCGCGAAAGACTTGATTGGGCTATCAGGAGATTATGGGCCCATTACCCTCTCTTCTTTCCTTCTCAAAACTCTGGAAAGACTTTTGAATGTCTACATTAAGGATAACATAAATCCAAGTAGGCTATCTCAATCCCAGCATGCCTATACCAAGGGTAAATCCACTGAGACCGCCCTGCATGCTCTCGTTGATCAGGTGGAGAAGTCTCTTCTCTACAAGGAATTCACCTTGGCAGCCTTCCTGGACATAGAGGGGGCCTTCAATAATATCAGGCCAGAGGCAATTACGAACGCACTAAGGGGTCTGGGCATTAGCGGGTCGGTCATAGGGCTCATTGACTTATTGCTCGGTTGCAGAGTCATAAATGCCACTGTTGGGAATGGTTCCATAAGGAAATTTGCGGCCAGGAGCACCCCACAGGGTGGTGTCCTATCGCCGGTTCTCTGGAACCTAGTTCTCAACGGCCTTCTCGTGGAGTTAGATGGCTCCGGGTGCAAAGTGGTTGCTTATGCCGACGACATTGCGATGGCAGTCTCGGGCAAACATGTGAACACCTTGACGGAGGTGCTTCAACGTGCTCTGGCAAAGCTTGCACGGTGGTGTGACAGATGTGGATTAGGGGTCAATCCGGATAAGACCGAGCTGGTGTTGTTTACCAGGAAACACCGGACCCCCACCTTTGTTACACCAACACTAAAGGGTGTCAATCTTAAACTTTCAGATCAAGTCAGGTACCTGGGCCTGATCATCGATAGAAAGTTAAATTGGAAAGACAACATTAAGGAAAGAGTACGCAAGGCCACCGTGGCTCTGTACTCTTGCAGGAAAGCTGTTGGAAGGAAATGGGGGCTGGAACCCCGTATTATCCACTGGCTCTATGAGGCCGTTATTAGGCCTATACTTGTGTATGGTGTGTTAGTCTGGTGGCCGGCTCTTGACAAGGCTTACAACCGGGCAAGCCTGGAGAGGGTGCAGAGGTTTGGTTCCCAAGCCATCATTCGGCATGAAAATTACTGCCTCCTTTCCCTCGATGCAAGAATGGGCGGAGGGTCTAGTTTTGCAGCCAGGGTCGATTCAGGTTTTCACTGACGGCTCCAAGAAGGACGGCAAAGTGGGTGGAGGTATATACTCTGAACAAATGGGTATAGAAACCTCCTTTCGACTGCCAGACCATTGCAGCGTTTTCCAAGCTGAGGTCATAGCTATATCACAGGCAATCGCACGGCTGAGGGCTACAGCGAAGCCCCTGGTCAATATACGTATCTTTAGCGATAGTCAACCTGCGATCAGATCGCTAGTAAGTGTTCACACGACATCCAAGGTCGTTGCGGACTGTCGCTCGGAGCTCTTCCGCATGGCTGATAGAACTGAAGTCAGTCTGGTCTGGGTGCCTGGCCACTTCGACATCCCGGGCAACACCAGGGCCGATGAGATGGCGAGGCTTGGCATAGGCTTGCCTGCTGAGGATATCACTCTTAAGCCGGGTGCTCCGCTTGCATCAAGCAAGTGGACCATACAAGAGTCCTTCTTAGCAACTGCTAATCGCAGATGGAGAAATGAGCCCACCTGCGTAACGGCCAGATTTATCTGGCCCATCTTCGACCGCAACAGGTCTAGAAACTTGGTCTCGCTCAAGAGAGCCGCTATCAGCAACGTAGTAGCGGTCATCACGGGCCACTGTCTCATCGGCAAACATGCCAATAGGATGGGGGTGACCACGCATGACTTCTGCAGAAGTTGCCTTAATGAGGAAGAGGAAGAGAACATCCTTCACTTCCTATGTCAATGACCAGCACTAGCGGTACGGAGAAATCGGAGCCTGAGCTCCATTTTCTTTAATGATCTGTCGGAACTGAGCTCCGTCAGGATTAGAAGCCTGGAGCAGTTCATTAAAGAGTCCAAATGGTTCGAAGGCTAGTTATTTGGGGGCTTCGTCCCACGTGGTATCACAATGGGCCTAACTTGGCCTAAGTGTGCCTCTTTTGGCAGCCACTTGAACCTAGAACCTAGAACCTTATCAAGACTTTTGGAGACGGTGGAATTCTGAGTATTTAAGCAGACTACAACTAAGACCAAAATGGACAACGAAAACGGAGAACATAAAAGTCGGCGATCTCGTAATTATTAAAGAAGAAAACTTACCACCTTGCCGTTGGCTACTAGCGCGTATAATTGAAACTCATCCAGGGCAAGATGGGCTCGTTCGGGTAGTCACCCTCAAGACAAAAGACAACATCTTGAAACGACCAATAGCAAAAATTTGTCGATTGCCAATCGAACCACCTAACCCGGAAATACATTAAAACGCTCGTATAACTGTCGGGATTCACTTTCCCTAATCCGCCCATCATACCCTTCCTTAATGATCCAGAAAGTGAGTCGGGCACTATAACAACCCTTTCCTGTCAACCTTAACTTTTCTTCAAGTTCTTAGGAAGACGACCTGAAGATGATCTTCCGAGACGCAACCTTATCGATGTCTGAAGGCACAGTGAAGTAATTTTGTCATCGCATTCCCTCATCGCTGCCAAACGGGGGAGTATGTTCCGGAAACACCGGACCGATTAGAGGCTCCAGATCCCGCGACGTTCTGCAAGAGAAAGGACCCACAAAGGAAATTTATTTTAATTTAAAAAACAATATAAACTTATCTGATTGTATCCCTCATTGAATAAGTAGTAATATGAAATAACTTTAATATCTTTGCTAAAATAGAAAACGAAATCATAAGTCATAATGTAAATAAAAATTGTAAATTCACGCACAAACGAAAGAGACGCGAGTATAATTCGAAACACATAACATAACATGAATAGATAACACAAAAGGAGATTTGAAGTAAAAGAAAATGAATTCAAGCTTTATAAATGAGAAAAAGGGTACTTACCCAGAAAATTAGTGTACACTCATTTGCACTATATAAGAACGTACATATTTAAATTATCACAACAACGTCGCGGAAAAAGTCATAACTTCTTTTCGGACTGTTGCAAGTGATCGATTCGCAAGTTAGGTAGCCCCAAAGCTTTAGAAGAGGAGCAACCAGAGTTAAAAATCGGGAATACTATTAAGAGGAGAAATGATGATTACACATTTGCATATATGCGTTAAATTTCACTTTTCATGCCCATATATGGTAAGAAACAGAAAAAGTGTGAAACGGTTGAATGCTAAGGGGAAAACCCTGCCTTTTAACGGAAAAAAGTTTTAATCCTCGTTTGAATCCCGACACGGTCGTTCGCTTTCTCGTTTCCGTGAGTACTTAAAACTTTAAATCCAAACGCCGTGTAATTTGTCGAAATCGAATCCCTTTTTTTTGCGTGAATCTTTTTAAATTTTATATTATATTATATCTATTGAATTGTTAAATAACGTTGTTGAATAAAGTGCAAAAGTTAAAACTTGGAGGAATCAAAACCCGTGTGTTATTAATTGATATTTTGGACACTGGTTGGTGTGATCTTTAGTGGCTCAAGTGGTTAGGGCGGGAATCTTAGGAAGCAAGGGTTCCCAAATTCAAGCCTCAAATCGTTTTGCTTTAGCTTTTTTTGCAGATTTTTAAGCCCCCGGTGAGTAACTTAACGCTCACAGCCTAAGGAACCGGCAATTTCGTAAAAAAATATATTGCGCTTGGAGCTAGTAGTAGCCCGCACAGGATAAATCGAATATTCATTCCTTGGAACTAGTAACAAGTGACCTTATACAATTAAAGAACAAGTGTTAGTAAAAATTGTAACAAATAAAAGTTGTGAACCTCAGTGTAACAATTAAAAGTTGTACACCTGCAGTGCAGTGATTATAATTAGTAAAAATGATTTAATATTCAATTTCATCATTTTAAATTTGTCATTGAAGGGCTGGTGATCTTCTCAGGACAATGAAAGCACTCCCAGTCCTGGTTACACGCCGTTAACGAAAGGCGGTAACAAAATTTTGATGGCAGCGGTGGGATAAATTCTTATAAAAAGTGGGAACTAACCTGAAATAATAGACATCCCCCAACAATAAAATAATAAAAGAGGAAAAATTTAAGACAGGCAGCCCCAGCAAGGGTATCGACCTGAAAGAATAGGCATACATCCCAACAAAAAAAAAAGGAGAAACTATTTTGGTAAGCAACCCAAGACACTACCCAACAGTACACACTACTAATCAACGAGGGAACCAACAACCCTACAACCAGGGAATTAATAACTGTAACATCGAGAGAACCACACCGAATCCGGACATTACCTTCGCCAATAAAGAAGACCAAAAAAGAAAATTTAGGGCCAATGTAAGTTAATTGCCTAGACTGTGCATGTGATCTATCGATCAGCAAAGTATCGTGGAAACATATCATTAAAGTTGTGCATGCATTACGTACGCTGCACTTATCAAAATTCGTCTTTTAGTTTCTCGTTTTGCGCCGGCCCACATTAATTAATCGGGCAAAATTGTAAATACCAGGGCGAAGAATTATTCTCTTAGCATGCCTGGTGTTGGTAACCTTAGTGCTGACGAGTCCTCCTCTCGTGGGGGTTCCCAAGCCCGTCAAGTCTCAAATACTTTGGGCACCGTTTATCTCACTATAACGGATGCCCAGAACATGATTCCAGATTATGATAGAAATCCTCTACTAGTTGCATAAATTTGCCAGGTACTGTGACGTATTGTGTTTACAGCAAAAACCCTGGTCAATTGGAACCTCTTTTTGAATCTGCTTAAAATCAAACTCAGTAGTCCGGCTTACAATGTTGTAAAATACAGCAGTGCTACGACCTGGGAAGAGTTAAAAAAAGAAATGTATTCATATTTCGCATACCATCGTCCCCTGGTAGCCGTACAAGCCGAGTTGATGAGGTGCAAACAGCTTCCCAAAAAAAGCACTTGGAGATTACAGTTTAAAAATCAGGAAACTCTTGTTGAAGTTAAATGACTCCACAAATTCAATATTACTGCGATAAATAGTGCCGTGAAAACGAACTAAATACCATCAGAGCCTAGGATGATGGGATTCGTAATGAACGAACGAGTGATTGCGAAAACCAAAGGCGAAAAGAACCTCAGAGCTCTGATCCTTATGTAGAAAAACACTCCCCACGAATGTTTGAAGTGTCATTTGAAACTTTCAGAAATAATCATGTTCCCGTCTGTAAGGTGTGCCACAAAAGAAGCCACACAAAAAACCGCGTGTTATCAAAATAAAGCTTTACCTGTTTTCCCCCTTGCATCGCTCAAACAACAAAACAATAAACCCCGTGCTAATGCAACAGTATCGCAGCAGCGATCGCGGGAATCCCCCCGGCAGCAGCAATCGAATGATCAAAATCAGCAGCCCATGCAAATAAGGCAAGTAAGAATAGCTGAGGAACGACATGCAATAAACGGGGAACAGCGGGAGGAAGAGAAAGCCTTTCTTCCTGCAGAGTGATAATAAATCGTTATTTACTAGAAGCAAAGGCTTTCACCATTAGGGTATCTTTCAAATGTAAAAACAACTCTATAATTGTAAAGTTACCAATTTATATTTCCACCAAGCCTATTGGTACTTCCCTAATAGACACTGGCGCTGAAATAAGTTTGTTCAAAGCTGCAGTAAACTCAGACGAAGCGTTGCTGTATGAAAATGAGAGGTATCAAATATCCACCTTGTCTGGAGCTACGTTTACTTCTATCAAAGTCTCATACGCCAATATAAATCTAAAATTAGACGACACTACGCTATTGTTACCATGAATCACCCATTCCACATTTTACGCAAAGACATTACGTCAGATACGATGGTCTTTTAGGGATTTTTTACAATGACTTAATTGTAAATTAAACTACACAGAAAGATATTTGGAAATTAATCTGTTTGACGTGCAAATACATAGTGAAAAAGAGAAAATAAACAAAGAGCACAAAATGTAGAAGGCGAACTTGAAAATGTAATCCAACAAAACGTTAAGTTAATTCAAGGGAAAGAAGGCTTTCTGCAAAAAATGGAAGAATATGTAAAAGAATTTCCTAATGAGAAAATGCAATATTTAGCGGAAAATAGTACGGTATACGAAAATTAAAAAAGAATAGCATTGTACGAAACTACGCAATTAATAAAAAGAAAGTAGAATTTGAATCGACAGGTTCTGTGTCACTTGATTCGAAAATCACCAATTCTCTGGTACATGATCATCCAAAGTGTTCATTCACTACTTCTTCTGGGGATTACATTGCCTATGTGGAGGATGATGTTCAATAAATTGAGATAGGGAATGAAACACAAGAGGAACCTGTCGGGCCCCAACACCTAAAAAAAAATGGCGATAACAATAAAAATAAAATAATTAAATTACTTCGCCGCAGCGAAACTGTTATTGGAATTCCGGTTAGTTTCAAAAACGAAGTTATCAGTAGGCGGAAAGAGATTTTACTAGGAATTGATTACATTCCAGAACGGGGACTCCAAGATATTAGCCCTAAACTCCAATGAGCATCAGTGAAAACAACGCGAGAATCTTCAGGACTACAATATAGTCCAAACAGACTATAGGAAAGATCCCATAGAAAATCATCTAAGAAAACTGAGACAAGTATTAGATCTGCGAGTATGCAATAAAGAAGAAAAGTATTTACTAGACATTTTTTGGGAATGCAATGATTTATTTTACCTAGAAGGTGATTATTTATCCTGCACGGATGTTACGATTAACTCTACTCCTATTTTAGCCGATAAAGCACCTATCTATGTTAAGCCGTTTGGGCTAAAAGGTGCCCCAGCCACATTCCAAAGGCTTATGAATTCTGTTCTAACAGGCTTACAAGGTATACATTGCTTCGTTTATTTAAACGACATAGTAGTCTCGCATCGCAGAACACAATTCACGGCTCAGGTGAATTTTTGATAGACTACGAGACAATAATCTCAAGCTTCATCCCGAAAAATGCTATTTTCCAAAAAGAGAAATCGTATATCTCGGACATATAGCAAGTGAGAATGAAGTATTCCCAGACAAATCAAAGATTCAAACGGTAAAAGCATACCCATCACCCAAAAGGGCTAAAAACTTGAGAGCATTCCTCGGATTCGTAGGATACTATAAGCTAATTTCGCAAAAATTGCTAAATAACTCACTAAACTCATAAAGAAAGATGTGCCATTAAGATCACAGCTCCAATATTGCCTTATCCTGATTATCCCGTCGCATTCCAGGCAGCCAAAAAACTGACACATCAAACGCTGAACCACAGCCATGCATGTATAATAGACCGCTCTGTACACGATTTCCCAAAGATCATCTAATACAAGATGTGACACTCGTAACGTATTCCCTTATCTTTTTTCGATTTTGGTCCCGTTATCCCACCGGCCTTGCGGATTTCGCTAAAAGTAGATAGTAATAAAGGGCTCACGTGTGAGAGAAAGACAAAAATTTAAGGGGACACGTTTCACCACCCAGAGCAGGGCACATGCTCGAACACTTTGTCCGGCATTTAAAAATGCACAGTCACAGTAAAAAAATGAAAACAGCCCTCATCCGTATATATGCTCTGTGTGTGCTGCCAGCATTTTCCCCATTCTCGATTCAAGATTTTCCTGTACCTGAGCATTGTGCGGGGACGGGACTAACACCATGCATTCAGAGGCACAGAGCAGCACAGAGCGCAATAGAAACTTTATCCTGCCTTTAAAACTCCGTAAGTGCTGTAAATTAAAATATTTGGCTGTTTATTCTTTTCTCTTTTGTTCTTATTATCAATGAGATAAGGCATGGGAAGCAGTAGTTCTTTGTTGCTTGAAAAAATGTCCCCAGGCAGTTTAATAAATTACATATGGGTTAGAGCTCTGGGCTTGTATAGAGAATATCACATCTTGTTCTTCATGATATTTGACGAATTCCTATAGAACCGGACGGTGCGATTTTCGCTCTTTCTCTTTCGCTCTTAGGCAGTAGTAGCCCGTCAAATTAACATTCTTTAATGGCAAAGATATTTCAGAGCACTAAATTGCCGCTTCAAACAGAGAATATTCTCTGGAGAACTATCAAATGACCACAAATCTTTTTAATACAGAAAAATTTATGATAATTTCCATGCAACACAGTCTGATTTCTTCGTCTCTTGCGCATTAGGGCATTCTGGCACGATACAAAAGTCCATTTTTTTCTTTATGTAACTTTATAATAAAAACAATTTAATCAAGTCATTTTAAAATTGTATACATATATTTTAGAAACTCAATTTTCGTATGCTTTTATGCGTAACAAAATACTGCACTCGAAATACCGAATAGTGTTTTTAAATAGTTTACAAAATAAATGAAAAATTACAGCAATTATCAGGCAAATCGTTAAAAAATTCGCTTTAAAATATTAACACAAAAACAACTCCTGGTGGTTTGGGCTAATTACACAAATTTAGCTCTTAAAAAATTCAAAAGATTGCTTTTATTTTGAAATTCTTTCATTAAATCGCAATAATTGTTCAATCAATCACATTTAATATGTATATGTATATATTAAAACGTTTTCACGACTTAAAACTTATCAATTACAAATTCTTGAAAATATTTGTAATATGGCAGGCATAAAGCTTTAAAAGCATTTTTATGCTATTAATAATAATTTTTATCAACATTCATTGAATTTAAAGCAAATACGTTATAAATTCTCTATCTAAAAATATTTAAATTCAAATATTTTTGTCAGCATTAAGCAATTCTGCATCAAAAATCTGGGGAGTCGAACTATCCATGCAATGCCATAAAAATAGACAGCGCTATATAAATTTCTAAATACATATTTTGTCTCGTCGCTCTCAGGCAGTAGGTTGTCAAAAGGTTGTCGCTGGAGACAAGAGATTGAGCGGTACATCGTGTATACAGATTTGCCAAAGGCATAAGTACGTAAATTGTCATCGACGGAAGATTTCACAATTCTATTGAATTCCTCTAAAATGGCTTCACGCGTGCAGTTTGAAAACAACAACGATATTGGAGTATTCAGCAAATTAACAAATTCATACTGCTTAGTAGCGATAGGCAGTGCAGAAACATTTTATAGGTGGGAGAGGTTATGTCTAACTTCTCATGTGTTCTTAACAAGGGTCTAATTTCAGTGTTTTCGAGGCTGAATTGGCAGAAACTATACCTGTGATCCACACTAGCATTGGAGGTTGCCGTATAATAGGTCGTCTTACAGTTGGAAATAAAAATGGTTTGCTCGTGCCTAGCTCAACCAGCGACGTCGAATTGCAACATCTGCGAAATAGTCTGCCGGATCAAGTCAAGGTGCAACGAGTGGAAGAGCGATTATCTGCTTTAGGGAACGTGATTGCTTGCAATGACTACGTTGCACTGGTGCATCCAGACTTGGATAAGGTATGTACTACTTAAAAATTCAAACTGAAATAAACCTGTAAACTTCAGGAGACAGAAGAAATTATCGGTGATACGCTGAATGTTGAAGTGTTTCGGCAAACTATAGCGGGGAATACGTTGGTTGGATCGTACACAGTCTTAAGTAATCAAGGGGGCCTTCTTCACCCCAAGGCATCCACACAAGACCAGGACGAATTATCATCTTTGCTGCAAGTTCCACTCGTTGCAGGTACAGTAAATCGAGGCAGTGAGGTACTTGCAGCCGGAATGGTTGTTAATGATTGGTGCGCTTTTTGCGGAATGTTGACAACGGCGACTGAAATTTCCGTAATTGAAAGTGTCTTCAAACTTAATCAGGCACAAACAACCAGTGTCACAACGAATCTCCGAGCTTCTTTGATAGAAGCGTGAGTAATCTTGCAAAAATTCTTACTTTGTATAAGTTCTTTAATTTGATTCACTTTTCCAGAATGTCGTAACGATGAGCCAATTTACACACTGGATGACGCTAAGAACAAGGTATTAACAAAAAATACCTAAAGTGTATATTAAAGTGAAAATTCTTTCTTTTTAATTCCATTATATAAAAGATCTGATCTAGCCAAACAAAAACATGTATTTATTATTTTTATTCAATTTTACCTCTTAGCTTTCTAAAAATGTATAGGTTAAATAGAGGTAGAAAATTCTGATCCTTAGAAAACCTTAACTGGTATCTTATTGTTTTATTACCCTGTAATTGTAAAAGGCGCTAAACGAACAAAATGTCTCCAAACATTATAGGAAATGTTTGTTTAGCAAAAAGGTTATAATTAGCTTGCCTTAGCCAATCGTACTTGGGACTATCCCGACACTCTGTTACTAATACCTGACGGAAATTTTGCTATAAAAGAGGGTAAATCAGAGAGAACATCGATCATAATTGACAAACCAAGTGATAATTACGGGTGTTCTAAGTTGAAATAATTAAAAAATAACCGAATTCACTTTTGAGGAATACGTCGTAATTTACATTTAAGGTGTAATACACTGAAACGAAAGAGAGACTGCCGACGGGTACCCCAAAGAGGGGTATTTTCCAGAGCTTAAGAAACATCGGAAGTGTAACTTTAAATAGAACGTATGCGCGATCAGGAACATGAGTATAAGAAGGTCATTGGCATGCATCACAAGTGGCGGAGGACATTCTGAACAGTTTTTATGAGGTATTAACATTAATTTAAATCGGTTTTTAACTTTAAAAAAAATGTTCGCATTAATTTTAGTTTAATTTCTTTAAAATTTAATTGTTTTTTTGGTCTACCAGAAAAACCAACAAATTTTTGTATTTTTGGATATGTTGAACCTGTTTGGAAAGATAAGATAGGCAATTCCATAACAATAATACATAGGTGTATTAATTGCGTGCATTTCGGAGAAAATTCAATGAAAACGTGGATTTTAGGAAAATGAAAAAGATTTTTCCATTATCGGAAGTGAGTGTATCTGCAGTAGGTGGAGGTAGATCAACATTGTTAACATCTTTGCAAAAGAACATTTTTAACATGAGTTGGACGTCGCTGCGTTGAGTAGATCAAAAGATAAGAATAAAATAGTTATGTGCATAGCACTCCCAAACGGTTGAGTTGATAAAATGCTAAAATTAAAAGTACTATTTTCACCGCAAAATTCTTTTATCCCTGCATAATTTCATTAAAAACTAATGAATTTTCCTAACGCGAGTTACTTTATCTTGCCTCAGCAAAAACACTAGTCAAAGCAATTGCCCAGTTTCTAAGAACCAGAACAAAGAATTAATAGACAAAATAATTGTATGAACCTGATGCATCCAAACAGTCCCACATTCTTTAACACTAGAACTACCGGCGCGCAAATCTGTAATTTTAACAACTTTCTACACCTTTAATTTACGCTTTCAAATTTGAACAAATAATTGTTAATCAAAAAAGGTTTTTGAATATGTTGTAATTCTCAATTCTATTAAACTTTGGCGTAAATCAGAAGAGAATTACAAAAATATTCAATTAAATGAAGGAAGGAATTGAGTACCAGTCAAATTGACTGGTTTTGGTAGTTTTAGTGTTAAAAGTATCAAGTAACGTTTACTTACCTAGAAAGGAATCAAGATAATTGTGATTAGCTAAGCAGATTTTTAGAGTACAAAATAACAAGTCTTGGAGAAGACGAATCAGTCTGAATACCATTCCCGAAATGAGCGTATAGGTTAACAAAATAATAGAAGTTCAGTAAATAAAAATATATTATTACTGCGAAAAGTAAAAAATTCAAAAGAAGACTGAAGAAAAAGAATAAATAATAGAAGTGCAGTGCAAAAAAATTATTGCAAAAAAAAATGATTGAAAAATACGTAGTATAAATTTCCAGTTAAATGAATTGTAAGAATTTGACGATAATAAACCCACAAATTATAGCCCAGATAATGATAAGAATCTAGTGGATATAATGAAAGAAATGTTAAAAGAGAATTATCGAATTAATGTGAAAAGAGGTATGACATTAAATTAAGTATTCAATACCTTCAAAAATTTAGGAGTATTAAGCGAAAGTGATGTGACTCATTACAAATACAGAAAAACTAAAGACTCACAAAATAATGTACATCAGAACAATTTTAAACGTAATGATAATGACTAAAGAACAAATATAATTCGAAATAATTACAATAGAAATTTTTGCATAGCAATAAACTAATTCGGGACAATACAAACGAAGCGACCATTATAGACGAGTCGGACATTTTCGTAATAATGGTTCAAGTCAGTATAGACAAAACAGATCAACAAAGAACATTTTAAACACAATTTCTGACGGTTCATAACAGTATAAACAAAACGCAGATCAACAAAGGACATTTAATAACGAACGCAATTTCAACAGTTTAAGGGAGACTAGGACCAAACATTTTTACGAAATATCTCGGAGCGAAATATATATCGCTATTTTTTTCTACCATTAATGGTATATCGCAAGTGACCAATAAATTAATCGCTTCCATCTCATATGAATTTGGTATATCTAGTACCTTATCTTGGAAAGTGATGGACCTATCAAATTGCAGTTACGACACAATAACGAGCTTAAACTTTTTGATTCCCCTTAAAGTAAAACCCAATTTAGGGCAAGGTTTTATCGAGGTGAATAATAACAAAATTTCTTATTTTGAGACAGACGGCCATTATTATATTATAAATGAAATTTACAATTTCGAGGAAAGCAATATTGAGAAACTAAAATTTGATCATTTAAAAGACAAATTTTTATAAAGACCCTCAATTTATACGAAAATCTATTCTACAAGGAGGTAGATAAACATGTGTACTTAATTTTGTTTTTCAGACAAAGTTTGATACAGATACTTTGATGCATTTTTTGGAATAGGCAAAAATCGAAGACGAGCCAAAACACGTCCAAGCAAAATAGCTATCAAAAATTAACTGAAAATTCAAAATAGCCGAGCTTGTCAGCATAAGTCAAGGACATGAGTACTAACATGAGTACCAATATGCGTAGCCTGCGAAAATTCCCTTCCGCAAGTCGCTGGCCGCGTGTGATGGCTAGAGACAACCTTTCGGCGTCCATTCTAGCGACATCCCATCTGGGCGGGCCCTGTTCGCGCCGGAACTGCACTGGCCCCATACCACGTATGCGGAACGTGATATATAGATGGTCGCTGGCTGTATAGTCCTCGACCACCCGCCAGTCCTACACCCGTGCAGCCAGACTCTTCGTCGCCAGGGAGACCCTATGAATCAAAGTATGCTGCAGATCGTTTGCTTGGGAAGTAAAACGCAACCCAGTGAGTGCCACTTCTTCGCGCAGGACCCGTATTAAATATAACGCTTGATGGTCTTTTTATTTTTAGTAGTAGATGGTCAGACGGGAACACTTTAAAGAGTCTGTTTGTAATGGGATTACTTTTCAGCGACTTTGTCAGCTTGATCGTGTTCATTCTTATTGAGAAAGCAGGGTTATTTTCTACCCCGCTACCTTATATATATATTATATATTATTAAAAACTAGTGTATATAATCTATCTTTATCAATTTCTACACCGCCATCATGCTCAGCATTTATGACATAAATTACTGTTGTCTTCAAGGTCTCCTTAAACCTTTCCTCCAATTCTAACCGTTCCTTAATTTAATAAATTTCCACAAGTAGAATTATACCATAGGTCAGGTCGAAGGCCAGCAAAAAGGCCCCATTATCAAAGAATTTTTTCGAAATTTGATGACATGGTGATGAAATAGTGTATCCCGGTACAATATTGTCTAAATATAATGTGTATGTACATATTTGCAGGTTTCGTGCCAAAAAGTTATATGGCGAACGAATTAAACATGGGAAAAATTCGCAAATTAAAGTTTATATCTATGTATATATACTTTCACTCACGATTAGCCTAAAAAGTGATTCTTTTGGCGGGAGAACACATTCTTCTGAAGACTCTGAAAGAATGCCCCAATCAGAAATAACCAAGTTATATGGTTCGCTTGGAAGGATGGCTTTATGGAACTGATTGGACTGTTCCTCTTCTTACTGATATAGCCATGACAAGAGATGAACGAATTTATTAACAGATGCAACAATCTACACGAATTTATGAATTTCAAAATCAAGGACGTCGGCTGTCAATAGACCATCGATACCTCGATTAGAGTTATATGATGCTGTACTCACAGCTAAGCTTTTGTGGTTCAGAAAGGATGTATTAAAACTAGTCCCGACTTCCATGAATTTATGGACAGATTTGATAATTGTTCTTTCATTGCTTAAGACTCATCCGAGCAAGTGAAAAACACTTATTGCTTATTTAAAAATTTTGGAAATATTGAGTCAGAGTCACAGACACAGTGAACATGAACATTCATTAAAGACTTGGATTCGATGAAATGATGAACATGATTGACTTGTTCCCAATTTTGTATGCTTTATGATCAATCCACAAACATACATAGAAAATGGACCGGTTAATATTCTGTCGCGCTGGTTGAATTAAAAAGCTCACTCAATAGCGTTGAAATAATATCAACATTATGAATTCGAAATTAATATATATTTTTTTTAAATTTTCAATATTGTATTTATTTATATTATTATTCTTTTCAAAGATCGACGCAGGAGAAAATAAAATAGAATGCCCATATCTCCTATTCCTTTGCTAAAATTCCTGTCCCATCGATTTAAAAAAGTTAATTATCACCAAAACCGCTCAGACAGATGGGCACTGGTATAAGAACAGTTTGAACATATACAAAAAAAAATATATTATTATAAAAGCGAATGTAGCCATTTACGAACTCGTTAAAACAACTCGATTGGCATTTTCTATAATCATTTTGTCAATGTTAAACGAGAAAATTAATCGAAGGTACGTAGAATATCTTTGTTTCAAATTTAGAGATTTTATTACAGAATCAAAAGAATCTTTCGTAAGATCTTTTCCATTCGATTCGCGCGGATTTATAAACATAGCCCCAAGTACATATATTATTACAATAGAATTTACCGCTGGCACAAAAATATGAAAATTAATGCGTAATTTATATTTTGATATAAAACAAACACAAACAAGATTTCAAGAGACAACTATCTAATGATAATTTAGTTCCTTATGATCCGAACCACGATCGTTTCGTTTGTTGTATGGGCGATTCCTGAATTGTCTTCCGGAATGCCCTCTTTGGTTATAAAATCTCCGTCCCCTAAAATAATCCCGGTATCCTCCGCGTCCAGTCCAGCCTCCTCTTCCAGTACGATCACCATCTTGGTAATCATTTCTTGATATCCACGGATCAACTAGAGGCGGAGGTGCGATATCCTTTCGGCAGTGTCGCATGAATTCCTCATCGTCAAGTGTGAAACGGTCCTTAAATTCTTCCTCGCACTCGTCCAAGAACTCTATGTCTTTCTCCGTCAGCCTATTAATTTTCCTATTCGGGTCAACCATTTTCGTCACTATTGAGGCTACTCCAAGGAGATTGCGGGTGCTGTTTTCGTTATAATCGCTAGGTCTTTAATGAAGAATACCAAGGGAGATGGGACTTAAACTCTAAAAACGATATATCTTATTATTCGAAAAAAGATAACTTTCTTTATTGTACTCACCAACTTCAGCAATAACACTGTCAACGATCAATAAGTAGAACCCCTCGTCTGACGGAAAAATTTGGTCCTTCGTGGCAGTTTTAACAGGCTCAAACATCCAACCGAGGTGCGAAGCGCATTTAGGACACAGACATAACTTCCAAGCGTACCCCAAGAACCATGAAAATGAAGTTTTCCAAGTAAATATTCGTGCACACGAAGCTTGTTTTGATGAGACAACCTCAAAACGATTCCCAAGTGGATTTTCCAAGATTTGGACAAGGACGTTCCGTTTTCCGAATATTGTCTCGTTGTTAGCAGCTAAATTCTTTTCGCTCAGTTTACCAAAGATAAAATTGCTGATGGCCGCATCTGTTCCACAAGATCGACAAATCAGAAAATCTGCAAGTGAATGCATAGTCAATCAAAATCAAAATCTGGCCTTTGATTAGTTTTTTCGCATTTTTCTGTAACGCTAAATTTTATGCTATTACCTTCAAGAACGGTTTGACCGCCCTGCTCAACTTTGGTGCACAAAATTAAATCACAACTGTAAATTAGAATGCAAAAAATTACCAAAGCTCGCGTCTTGCTGATTGTCATAATAGGTGCGTTTGTTGATTACACTGACAATCTTCGTGGCGCCACCATTCGCACCGAGAAGCACTCAATAAGTTCGATAAGATTTTTGACAGCAAACTCTGAGCGCCTCGTGGCGCTAAGAATATTTTTAAATCGGTGTTCGATGACTATTTGACAACAATCAAAACTAATCGTAACGAACCGACTTACCTCAAATTTCATGCTGAGTAAAATGATGTGCAGAAATTTATGTAACCGCTAGCAGTATTTGAAGGAGAATTAAATAAAAATATGAAGAATACGTTCGCATCTTGCGATAAATTATATAAACAATGAAATTTGTGTTTTATTATTATTAGTAATTATTATAATATAAATAATCCAATTTAATTATTATATTAATTTAAGAAGTGCTAATTATTTTAACAATTAAATGTTACTTGTCCAGGGATAATTGACAGAGTTAACCCGTTCAGGGATACTAGTACAAATGTATACGTTTAGTTTTTTAGAATTATGCAAATTGAAAAAGAAAAATATTAAAATCTTCTACTGCAAAAAAGCAGCACGGATAAAATTTTTACTTGAAACTCTGTTAGAAACAGAGAAACTATTTTAGAAATATTTCAAAGTTGCCTTTGGTCGTAAGATTTCCTTTTTGTTTAGTGGAAAAATAGGTAAATATTTGTTAAATACATTACTAATTGTGTAATATTTTATTGATTTTAATTATTGCTTTATTTTAACGACATATTTTATAAAATTGTAGTTTTTATTTTTGTACTAATAGCGCTTTACTGCGAAATCTGTGAAATTAACTTATTTTTATATACTATTAACTTGAACTTTTTTCTTATATTCTGAATAATTCTTAATAAAAAATAAGTGAACATGCAATCAAACACAATGTGGAATCCATTTTTTCCATTTTTAAAAAATTCACCTTGAAAAGTCCTCTTAAACAATTTTAAACACAGTTAAGCTCAGTTCAATTAATTTATTTGCGACTTTTATTCACAGTACTATTAAATTACTATTTTGAAACGCTATGTTATTACTTTTAAATAATTTTACTAACTTTATATAAGTTCAATTGGCGCCACATCTTAAACTAAACTGACAGCTCTACTTTTCTTCTTATTATTTATTTTCGTTCTATAATGCCAGAGATATTTCAAATGTTTCAGTTTTGTTCGATCGCGAGCTTCTCCATTGTGAAGAGAAGAGACTCGAGTGCGCCCTGCCAGCAGAGCGGCTAGGCTCCAGCGGCTAGATGGGGAAAAGGACATTTGAGATGTTTCAGTTTTGTTCGATCGCGAGCTCCTCCATTGTGAAGGGAAGAGACTCTAGTGCCTCGCCGGCCGCGTGGCTCGGCTCCAGCGGCTGGGTGGGGAAAAGAGGATCCACAATTGAACGGACTGTTCCCGCATCAAGGTGGGCACTCTGAGAAAGCGCCGCCAATTTACGGAGAATAATCCTATAACCCAGACCCCAAGGATCATTATTATGATCATCCCCCAGCCGCTTCCAGCAGCGGTGCTTACTCTACTTGATGGCCCTGCGAAGGCTTCTCTTCGTCACTTTGTCATCGGTGGATCTATGGGCTACGTCGGGATCGCGTGGGTCGACTCGTTGAGCCAACCGCCTAAGACGAAAACACTTCCGCCTCAGTTCCGCAATCTCATCCACCATTAAGCAGGACGTGCACTGGCGCTATACCATGCACGCGGATCGTGATACATTGATGATCGCTACCCGTATAGTCCTCGATCACCTGCCAGTTCTGCACCCGTGCAGACAAATTTCCTGTCACCAGGGAGACTTCAATAATCGCCTCTCTGTGCCCAGGACATCGAAAGGTAGACGTCGAGCCAGTGTTTAACACTACCGGCTCGAGCCTGGATACAAAATGCACGACGCGTCCTCCACGCGAATCCGGCTTGGGTTCGCCCTACTCCAAGGCCTTCGCGTTGAAATCTCCAGCCACCACCAATTCCTCATTCATACCGCGGAGCGCGTCCTCTAAACCATCTAATTGTTCTGGAAGTCGGCTATCGGCTCATTTGGAGCGAAGTAGTAACTCACGTAGGTAACGTCATTGGTCCTCACCCATACGAAGCCATCGCCCACGCCATGGTTCGCGACGCTGAAGCGCCGCAGATCCGAGACCCAGATTGCCGTCGTACCAAGGTCATCCCAAAACCATGTTGGCTTGTCACCGTCTCGATACTGCTCGCTGATGAGAACCACAGCGTTTTTCTGGAGACGGATTTGAGTCAACAGGTCATGGGCCATCCTGCTCCTGTTCATGTTGCCCTGAAGTACAAATGCCTTGGCCTGACTCAGGGCATTGCAGAAAACACTCCCCGACCCCGCAACATGCCGCCGAGCTCCAGCCTTCCCCGCCAACTCCGGGCAGAGGAGGCACACCGGTTTGGCGGCACACCCTTTTGCGGGATGGCCCGTCCTCCCGCACCGGAATCAAAGTTTGCTCCGGTCTGGACCCCTGCAGCTGCAGGCATGGCTTTGGTGCCCGTACCCGAAGCACTTAAAACACTTGGGTACAATCAGCCTCCTACGCAGCCTGCATCTGACCCACCCGACCTTTACCCTGTCCGCCTTCAACAGGACCCTCTCCGCCGCCTCGTCGAGGTCTGCTATGGCCGTCCGCTGACTACGGCCGTTTGTACGAGACAGCGTTACCCGAAGGTGGCCGTTATAGCCCCCCAGGTCCCGATTGAGGGTCTCCTCCAACTCCAGCGCGGTCGTGCAGCCGTCCGACTCCCTGATTTCTAGGGAGGCTCTGGAAACCAGCTTCTTAACTGCGCTCACTGACCCGACTGAGGATTTCAGAACGGCCGAGAAGGCCACCCTGGACTCGGGCGTCGGCTTCGCCAGTTCTAGGAGGACTTCACCCGCCATGGTCTGCCGGACGATCCTAATCTTAATCCTGAAACTTTCGGAGTTGACTACTTTGCGGACCGTGCTGACCAGGTCGGGGGCACCCCCCCCGGACCTCGAGGACCAACTCCTTAACGGAGCCGCCGATCTAGGTGCCCACAATTCTCGTCGACAGCCTCCACGGAGGCCAGTCGCGACGGATTTCGGCGCACAGCCTCCTGGGCGCGTCTGGGATTGGGAAAGATAGACAAGACAGATACTTGGGTTTTGACGGGAGATGCACGAATGATCCCATGAGATCGAGCGCGCGCGAACCGACATCAAGCGTGTGTGCTCATTGTCTGGTTCCTTTGGCGTGTCACTCGACCAATGAACGTCACTTCCGATACACGTCCAAACCGTCCAGCGCATCCTCTAAGGCCGGCAAGCCGCCCTTGACCACCCTAGAAATGTTGGGCTGCTTTATCAAGCAACCAACACCTCCCGGATGATACCTTTTATTTGGAGGAAAACTCTCTCCAGGCTTTCTTCCACTTCCGTCAGCCTAATTGCCAAACCGAGTCTTCTGATGACGAGCGTAGTCTGCTCACCACCAACCGCCTCTACCTCCTTCGTCGAAGCGCGTGCTTCAGCGACCACTGCCGACCGCGTCCTTCGCCGTCGCCAGCCTCCTCCCTGGAGTGGCTGGTGCCAGCGGAGGCCTGACTCCCCCACACGACATTTCCTAGGCAAACAGATTACATATCTGGGACATGTAGTCACTGAGGAAGGTGTTTTTCCAGACCCATCCAAATCCGAAGCTGTGTCTTCGTGAAAAATAACACTCGGAAGAATAAATTGGCACCCCTATGGGAAGGTCCATACGAAATAGTGGACGTGCCTTCTTCTTAAAATTCCGTAGATAGAGTCGGAAATAAAAACAAAAACTGCATAAAAACCTCCTAAAGTCATTCCAGGAATAGCTACTCCCCTTCTTCATTTAGCCACAGGTAAAATGACCACTTTCCTGGTCTTTACCAAAGATCATGAAGTACTTGATGGGACACTCGTGACGTAGTCCTTTATCTTTTTTCGACCTTGGTCCCCTTAGCCCACCAACCTTGCAGATTTTGCTAAAAGTGGATACTAATAAAGGGCGTGAGAGAAAGACAAAAATTTAGGGGGAGGCGGAACGAAATTTAAAATCACGTTTCACCACCCAGAGCAGCGTACACGTTCGAATACGTTCGGCCCGCCTTTAAAAATGCACAGTAAAAACATGTAAGCAGTCCGCATCCGTATATATGCTCTGAGTGTGCTACCTGCCTGTTCCCTATTCTCAATTCAGGATTTCCATATGGTGGAACATTGCCTGGGGATAGCACTAATAATAATACCATGCATGCAGAGGCACACAGCGTGTTTGACTGTTTGGCCCGCCTTTAAAAATTAAGGGGTAAAGAAATTGAATTCCGGAAAAACACCTGATTTTGATCGCCATATTATATACATATTTTAGAAACTGTTATTTTCGTATGTTTTACATGAAATAAAATACTGCACTCTAAATACCAAATCAAACATTTTGAAATAGTTTACAAAACAAATCAGAAAAAACATTAATCTGTCAAGTATAAATGTGAGAAATTCCTCTGAGCTTTTAAATTTCGTGGGCTATTTACACAAATTTAGAGCTGTGTCATCCTAGATTTAAAAGATTGCTTTTATTTTGAAATTCTTAAACAATTCAATTAATCACATTTATTAATAATACGTATATATAACAAAAACAAATTTTTGAAAATATTTGTAATCTGGCAGGGATAAAACTTTAAAAGCTTTTTTATGACATTAACAATAATTTCTAATAAATTTACTGAATTTAAAGCAATTATTTTATAAATTGTTCCACAAAGTCAACATTCAGCATTCAAAAAATCTGCGGAATCAACTTATCTATGCAATGGAATAAAATTAGAAAATGCTTTACAAATGTTTATATATTTTCTCTCCTTCCTTTCAGGCAGTAGAGTGTCAAATTGGCAGCCGGTTGAGACGTGAGATTAAGCGTTCCATCTTAAATGGCATGCCTGTGTCGTGAGTAAATATTTTCTATATGACAGCTTATACAAATTTTAATGCTGGCAGTACCACTGTCCTAAGTGAATTTTTTTTTAGTTTTGAGGTTAGAATTACTATCTGTGTTGGATAAAATCATCTCAAACTGGAGGAATTGTTAGGCTTTTGAAATGGCACAGATTTTTATATTATTTTCTAAAGGCTCCAAACAAATAAAAGAACTGCAATCCCCTGTTATTGGGGACAACAAAAGTGATTTAATAAATGCTCTTAAGGAAGTTAAGGACACTACAAACAATTTTCTGACAGCGCTGGTAAATGAGCAGAAGCATACATCCAACAGTTATATTCGGAAAGCTGAAGAACTAGGTGCCATTGATCCCCAATAGAATTTAGAACTTCCCTAAATTAAAATTTTTACTTACAGCATCCTCTGGTGAGGATTTACATGAATCCATCAAGAAGCCAAAACGGTAGTTTAGCAGCGACAATAAAGCCAACATATCCGTCATCTTGGTATTTCATTTCTAAATTTTATAGTAACTTCGAAATACAATTATTTTAAATCGAATACATATAACTGTTTAAGGAAAGATAGAAGCTAAAAGGAATACTTTTAGATCTTGTGTCCATGCATATAAGAATAGTGGACTTTTTTGAAAGGTAAGTCAATCCCATTGTGAAATTATCTTAGCGTAATCCAATCAATAGGATCTTGACAAAATTCCAGCCGTTATAAAATTTAGAAACGACAAAGTTGAAACTACGAAATCTATGAATATAAAACTCAAATAAGCCTAGAAATGTATAATATATTTGATTTAATTTCAACTGATTTTTTGAATTTGCCCGCTGATAAATATTTTCCTTTTATAAAATGCCCACTGTTGAATACCTTATTATTATTTATACTATAATTTATTAAAATACTTGTTAACTCCAAAAAGACTTTATTTTCGGTTTGAATGCGACGTGTTTCACCCTGTCGAGATATCACAAATGTTTTGGGTTCAATAACGGACTTAAAGAAGTCGAGTATGTTTTGTCCAATGTATTTAGCTTTCTTAATTTTGAAAAGCTGCTTTATTTAAGATTTTTCCTCTTATCTAATGTAATAACTTAATACTATTTAAGTTTATATGTCCTGTTAAGTGTTTAGAAACTGCAGATTATAACATCATATTCCGAGCTCTTACAATGAGCTCAATCAATTTTGTCTTTAAGTTCCTTTACGATTTTTCCGACATAAATTCCAGAGCAGTCATTACATTTAATTTGGTAAACTTCACATTTATTTAGTACGCAAGTTTTACATTCAAATTTTATGATTAAAAATAAAAAAAAATTCTGTAACGAATGTTTACTGACGTTGATGTCTTGGGATTGTAAAATTTGTTTGATATTAGAGAGGGTACCTTTTCTATAAATAATAAAGGTTAAATTATTATTATATTTTTTTACAGTCAAGTCCAAAGAGTTAAACTCAGTGTAATCAAGTTCTACCGTAAACTTTATATAATCATCTAATTGTGTTTAGAGATATACATATCTAGCTTTCGATCAGAACCGGTCCAAACACAAAATATATCGTCAACATATCTAAACTAAACCAGAATATGTTTTAATAATTGATTAGATGATGCGAATAGTTTGTCTTTTTTTTGCAGATGAGACATAAAATATTCAGCAAAGAAAGCATAGGCCGAATTTCCCTTTGCAAGTTTACAGATAAAATGCCTTAAATTCTGTTTTCTTAATCTTAATCTAACCTATAAATCCTAAATGAATGTCCAAGGTTAAACATTATAAATTTTATGCAAGTTCCTTATCTTGTGTATACATTATTCCGTCAAAGTAAAAATAATTGTGGTTTAGACATGTTTCTGTTAAGTCTATCAGTTTTTTAGCTTTGTCAGTTGAATCATTTTTTCGTGTGATGTCATCAAATAAGATATTTTTAAGTTTATTCACAGACGAACAAATTAAACACATCAAGCGATACACATTTTTAATTAGAATCAGTAGTGTTAGAGTGGTGTTAGTTTTCAATTCTGTCTTCCCCTTGTAAGGTTAATGCAGAAGGAAGCTGTGAATTGAAGGAAAAACCTACCCGGAAATGGAAGCTTTCTATAAGTCATATATACGTGTGGACGAAATTTTCAGAGCCTCTAACTTTTTATTTAAATGGTATAAATTTTTCATTTTCAAAGCCGAGAATATAGTGTGGTGGTCATCTCGTTTTCGGATTGTGTAACGACTTGAATTCCACCAAGAGCTTTTCATTTTGACTTTATCATAAATCCAATCGGAATCTTAAAGTATGAATAAAAAGTTTAGATGTAGTCTTTGGTCGTTGGCATAGCAGCAAAATCATTTGTAATTGTATTATATTATATATATTAGTTGATATTTCTAAAAGAATTTTGATTGACCCGTTAACTAATTTAATCTCTAACAGTAATCTTTTAAAAGGTGCATCAACTTCTTTATCCGTTTTACTTAAACCCTCGATTAATGAGAATGTTCAAAAATTACTTCGTGAATTTCAAAGCATCACCGTAGACTCTGGTTTCTTAAAACCTGTTAATAATTCTATATATTCTCTAAAGTTCGGCGTTTACCTCTTGAAAAATGATTAATTTCAACAATTTTTGTAGACCCTTTAATAGCCCTTGGTCTTCACTATTACATACGGTCCCAAAAGCTAGCGGGAATTGGAGACCTTATGGCGATTATAGGCATTTAAATTCAGTAACTGTCCCTGATCGTTATACAATCCCGTTAATTCACAATTTCGTTTGTCATTTACAAAATTGGAAAATATTTTCTACTTTGGATTTGACTAAGGCTTGTCACCAAATTCCTGTGCAACACGAACACTTTCTGAAAACAGCTATATGTACTATTTTCGGTCTTTTCGAATTTACTTGAATGAAATTTGGTTTTCGTAACGCCGCTCAAACATTTCATGCATTCGGTCCTTCAAGATTTACAATTTTCTTTTGTATATCTTGAAGACATTTTAGCAACTGCAAGCTCAGACCAACAACATTTGGATCATTTAAAAATAATATTCCAGCTTTTACAGAAACACGGTTTAATTTCCAACACCGAGAAATGTTACTTTATACAAATAGAAGTAAAATTACTCGGTCATTTTATCAATTCTGATGGGATAAAGCCATCTCCTGAGAAAGTCAAGAATAAAAAAGAAGGTTCCAAAAAAATTAATTGGTCACCCAATTCAGTCAAGGCCTTCGAAAACATTAAATCCCAGCTCAAATCATTCTCGGCTTTTCAAAACATTAACGCTCATTTCGGTTGATTTGCCGACGCTTCTGACACCGGCGTTGCTTTAAATCAAAATGTCAACAATTCTTGCCAGCCTCTTAAATTCTTTTCTATTAAAATAAGTTCAGCGCAAACTAACATAGCGCTTATGAATGAGAACTTTTAGTTACTTATAAGGGCATCAAATATTTTCATTATCATTTAGAAGTCAGGAATTTTACTCTGTTTACAGATTATAAACCTTAAGGTTTTGTTTTTAAACAAAATTCTGAAATAGCTACTCCAGACATTTGGATTTCATTGGCCAATTTACAGACATCTAACACATTGGTGGGAATTATAACGTTGTAGAAGAACTCCATTTACCAGTCGCGATAAATTTTTGAATTTGAAACTCTTTTTTGTTGTTGTGATGCTTGAAAAGCGGTTTTGTTTAAGTGAAATAAATGTTTTTATTTGTCGAATCTTCCTCTTACTTTGTGATAAATTAAATATCCTTTCACCTTAAGGACCTACATAATTTAACAAGTTAATGCTATAAAAAGAAAATAGTTCAGTCATTTTTTCTTAGGTATTTAGTAAACTCAAAAAATTCAAAACAAAATAAGACAAAAGTATTAATTTATGAGGATTTTATGCAATATTCCTTAAAATGGAACTACTTTCTTTCTATAGCTGGATTATATCATGTTTAAAAGCAAGTGGAATTTGAATCACTGAAAATATTAATTACAAGTAAGAAATGACAGAATCGATTCCCTGTAACGTACGATTGAAGGCCTTCCAAAGCAACTTACTGCTAATCGATGTTTTCAGGAACAACCTCGCAATAGTGAAATAAGCCCTTCCGTGTAATGTCTCTTGTAAGTACTTACCACCCTAGGACTTCTACGTGTAAAAGTAATCGATTCTGTAATTGGTAATGTAAGCTATTGACATTACAAATCGACACTACTCAATCGATTCGGTAATGCTTACATTTCCTACTAATAATACTTTTAAAAGTATAATTTTAATTATTCTTATAATAGTATTCAAAAATGCGCATTTAACAACTTTTTTTTTTAATTTTTAACTGTTCCCCTTTGTTTCTTCTAAGTTTTGTTTACATTGTAAATGTCAAAATGCGACTAACTTCAGACAGCGACAGAGATTGCAGTTTTACCTTTTTGATTTATGATGATATAAAAGCGGACGGTGCGATTCTTGTTGTCTTTCTTTCGCTCTCAGCAGTGACAACAGTAAAATGACGTAATTAACGTTTTATAATGTCAGAAATATTTTAGAGCACTGATTTGCCGTTGAGGATATTCTCTGACAATTTTGTGGAGAACTACATACCAAATGACCACAAATTTCTTGAATACAGAACAATTTATGATAATTTCCGATACAGACATTTTCATGTCTTGTGTATTCTGGCACAATATACGAGTCCTCTTCTTCCTTTATGTCCTCTATTTAACTTTATAATAAAAGCAATATAATCAAATCATTATAAAATTGTATATACATATTTTAGAAACTTACCGATTTTCTTATGGTTTTACACGGAACAAAATACTGCACTCGAAATACCGAATCAAACATTTTAAAATAATTTACAAGACATATTACTTTAATTTGTAATTTGTTTTGTAAATCAATCGCCAAAGAAATTGCTAAACAGTTCACTTAAAATATTAAAGATGTTTTTCTTCGCTTTCAGTCAAGTGAATAATTCCTTGAAGCTTTTCAATTTGGTCGACTTAAAATTTATCAATCCAAAATTGTTGAAATATTGGTAATCTGGCAGGGATAAAGCTTTAAAAGCAGTTTTGTGGCATTAATAATAATTTTTATTAACAGTGATTGAATTTAAAGCAACTGTTTTATGTATTATTGTGCCACAAATATGCCGCCAGATGAAAGCAATGCATGTGATCCACCAGTGGTCCACGCCGGGTTAAACGAATTAAAAGTTTCAATTTATATTTCATAGTTCGAAATGTGAGATTTTGGGATCTTTAAAAATTTGCATACCTTATTTTTATCGTACAATATAGTCGAATAAGGCAATCGTGCATTTATGTGTGTGGTAAGTGTACATGGAGAACACGAAATTTAAGCATATTATTCAAAAAGAAAACAGCCAGCTAAGAATTTTCTACAGTTATTGTTAACAAAGTCCTAGATTATTTTAGAAAAAATAAATGGATATTTAGATAAATATTCATAGTCACGCAATAATTTGTAAGGTGCCTCCAGATAAGGATGAATATAAAAACACGGAAGAAAAATTTTGACCAATTTATTAATGGTAAGGTAAAATAAAAAAAAAAAATTCGCATTAATAGATAAAATTGGACGGAATGTAGAATGATTCGATTCTAGCTTATTCTTAAACGCTAATAATTTTAAAACTAGACCCGGATCCCCTAAATGTCGGTGTGAACACCGCGAAATTTTCTGCTACTCTCTTCAGCGCTGTATGTGCTGGCCTCGCGGGTGCTGATCTCATTAAGACGCTTATATCGCTCTCTTCTAGCTTCAACCATGTACAAAGCACCGCTGGGAAACAGCAGAAAAACTCCGACGCACGCAAGAGCAAACGACCACCCCATGTCATTGTGGTCCCAGTCAGGCATCCAATCTCTACCATCTCCCCGGGCACCGAATATTATAACAGCAATTAGGCCACAAATTGCTGAAGTAGATTTAGAAGTGTTTTTAATGCAAATCCCTAAACACAAAAATTGTGGATTCTTACCCGCTAAGAGATGAGTTATCCCGTTAGTGAGTAGCAGAAGCACGTAGCGGTCATCATCTCTTGACCTGGCAAGAAAGAGTAAAGTTAAAATCATCGCAATTAAAAGCATTGTGAAGCAGAGGGTGAAAAAGAACTGTGTTGCAACGTAGAATCCCTTGAGGAGGTAGTCGTGGATTATATAGTATTCCTCTTCGAATACCCACATGCATCCTCGGAAGATATAATCGTAGAAACGGTGATAGTCTTGATATTCTTTAAAGCACACTTCCCAGAGTCCTGCAATTAATCTATTTTAGAGAAAGTCCCATAAACCATTTTAAAAAGGTGTGGTGTACCCAAGTTGAGGAATTTTGGATGAGTCAGTTTCCCATCTGTTTGCAGCCAATTAGGAGATGAAAATGCCATCAAAATAAATAAAAACGCTACGCTTGTCAAAACCACTGCAATCTTCCCAGTTTTAGTGATTACCCCCATGATAAACCAAAATATCAAAAAATTCCGTTCAATTGCTGGTTCCACACCCTTTGACAGTAAACTATCAAATTTGACGTAGAGTGCGTCCATAAAATGTCACGCCATAGATATAAATATAAAGATTGACCGCGCAATCTCTCCGCCACAGCCATACATATATAATAGATCGCTCATGAACACGACTTCGTATAGAAGCAGATGGTGCGATTTTTGTCCCCTCTCTTTCGCCCTCAGGAAATGATAGCTCGCGGAATGAAGTAAAATTAATGTTTTATAATGTCAGAAATATGTCAGTAGGCTGAGTTGCCGTTCTGATATTCTCTGACAATTTTCTAAAGAATTATCAGGTAGCCGTGAATTTCGAATGTATGCCCCGACCTCCAGAATTTCTGACACCATAGCTGTTGAGCAAAATTTTAAAATGACCGAAGTTGTAAATATAATGTGGCGCTTGTTTCTGGCTCCTGGCTCTGGCGCTGTGTACGTAGCTATTAGGTCTGTTTGTTGAGTAAATCGGACAAACCTCGTTGCGTCACCATTCACACGGAAAAGCATTTAAAGTGTTCGATGAGATTTTTGACAACAAACAAGAGGCGTCTTTAAACGCCACGGGTTTTGAAATCGGTGTTCGATGACTATTTGACAGCACTTAGGCCAATCATAGCGCATCGATTTACCCCGGCTTTCATGCTAGGGTAAAACGAGGTAAAGTGGTGTTGTCACGTATTTATGTAATGTTTAGTTTTTTAGATATAAGAATTATGTAAATTGAAAAAAAGATATTTAAATTTGTTACTGCAAAAACTTTTGTAGTATAGCACGGATAATATTTTAATCTGCTTGAAACTCTGCTCTGCTTTAGAAATATTTGAAAGTTGCCTTTAATTGTCGCAAGATTTCTTTTTCGTTTAGTAGAAAAATACGTAAATATATGATAAATAAATCACCAATTGTGTAAAATTTTACTTCTTTTAATTATTTCTTTATTTTAACTACATATTTTGTAAAGTTGGGTTTTTTATTTTTGTTTTAATAGCGCTTTACTGCGAAATCCGTAAATTTTATTTTTATATACTAATTCTTTTTTAATTTTTTCTTACATTCGGAAGAATTCTTGATAAAAAATAAGAGAATGCAACACAATTTGGAACCCCTTTCTTTCATCTTTAAAAAATTCGACCTTAAAAGCCCTTTTAAACACAGCTAAGCTCAGTTAAATTAATTCATTTGCGAGTTTTATTCACAATACTATTAAATTACTACTTTTAAACGCAATGTTACTACTTTTAAACACTTTTACCCAGGGCGAGCTGGGTATTTTTGACAATTTTTAGCTCACCACGGGTAACGTGTGGCGCCGCGGGTAACCACTGTTTTTTTTAACGACTTTCTCATCGTCGCTAAGTCGTTAAAAAAACCTGTGGTTTCCCGTGGCGCCACATGGTTACCCGTGGCGAACTGAGAATTATCAAAAATACTCAGATCGCCCTGGATTTAGTATCTCATCGAACCCTCTTTTTGAACAAATAAGAAGAAGAAAAGTAAAGCTGTCAGTTGTGCTGGAGATTTGACAACAATTCAATTTATATAGTTCGAGTTTGTTGTCAAAAATCTCATAGAACCCTTTCGGTGCTCCTCGGTGCGAATGGTGGCGCCACGGGGCTTGTCAGTGCTACTCAACAAACACATCTAGAGATTGCAGTTTTACCTGTTTCTAAATCGACGTACAGTACAAAGATTCGATTAATACAAAACAAATACCTGCTTCTAATTAGAAGTTACGTCGATGTTAATTGCCCTCAAAAGGTTGGGAGCGAGATGGGGTTTTCTTTACAAAAACGCCCTTGATCGGTATCCGTATGCAATTCAAGCAGTTCAGGTGGGATTTTTGATGGGCACGGGAGATGTTATTGCCCAAATTGCTTTTGATGAGAACAAGGGACCAACCACCAAATTTGATCTATCCAGAACGGTTAAATTTGTTGGATTGGGATTTTTCCTAGTAGGCCCTGCTCTCCGATTCTGGTATGGACAACTCGAAAATATAATTAAAGTGCAGAATCCTTGGGGGCGATCTATAAGCAAAATGTGCCTGGATCAGTGCTGCTTTGCCCCGGCATTCCTAGTGGTATTTACAACCTCGCTTAGTACTTTACAGGGATTTACTCTAGCAGAGACTACGCAGAGGTTGAAGAGGGATTACTTCAGCATTCTTAAGATGAACTATGTTATATGGCCTGCAGCACAGTTTATTAATTTTGGATTGGTGCCCCTAAATTACCAAGTGATTTTCGTACAGTTCGTCGCGATTGTTTGGAATACTTATCTCTCCATAAAGCTTGGTGGTAAAATTAAGGATTTTGATACAACTATTAATTAAAATATAAATGTAAAACTATATGTACTTGAGTATAATTTTTCCTGCAAATAGATTTTTATAGTTATGTTATAAATTTTTAAGTCATATTATTCTCATCTATTAGACACTTTAATTATTAGAAAAATGTGTATTTAAACCGCTTTTACAGGATAGAGGTAAAAGACGTAAGGAGATATTTCTACAAAAGTTCTGCAAACCCAGCAAACATGGTGAAATGAAAAAGATTCGCTTACATGGTAACTTGGATGATAAAATTTTTCCCGAATGATAATCACTTTCGTATCGCATTCCTAACTTCCGCGAGAATCTTCACAGAACGAATACGTGCTTTCTTTGCAATACGAGGAAGATGCGTCAGAGCAACTTTCCACTTTCTTCCTTGCGATTCATTGTCGTATCGAAAGAGGAGCGTTTCATCAAGATGCTTCTTTTTGAAAAATGCGTCACAGCTGTTGCCTTCTTTCCTTCCGCATTCAAAATAAACGCGAAGTCTTGTATGATATCACCTCTTGTTTTTCCGTGGTTTTGGGATCAATTCTCATATGAAAACCCTGGTTAAAAAAAAAGTAAACATAATAAAAGCTTAATAACAAATAACAATTCATTCTAAATTGTAAAAAAGAAAACGAAATGTGTGCTGGGACACATAGTAGAAGTGAAACTTCAACGGACAAGTGGCAAAACGAATCGCAACGGACAAGTGGAAAAACGAAAACCTGCCCGTAAAACTTCAAGTAAAAATTTTGTTGCGATTCGTTTTTCCACTTGTCCGTTGCGATTCGTTTTGCCACTCGTCCGTTGAAGTTTCACTTCTATGTGTCCCAGCACACATTTCGTTTTTTCGCAGGTTTACTGCAAATTATGATTTGGTTAGGTTAGGTACATTTTAATGAATGCATTTTTTTATTTAAACATATTTTATTTTATCAAACAAAAAAACTGAATTCAATCCGGAACCAAAAAAACATCCATAGTCTACTCTAAAATTATACACATACAAAGGAACATTAACAAATGCACATCTTTCGTCACCAATCTTCATTCGGCTCATCTGCGTTATAATCAATGAAAGATACAATCGGCTTATGGTAACTAAAATATTATAGAAAAACTTGAGATTCCAAACTATTAATAAATCTTGCAAAAACGGCATCGAGTGTTGTCCTATGTCGAGTTGTAGGTTCTCGTGTGTCGTTGCTTAAATCTAACAATAGTTTTTCTTTTAAATAAATCTAACACTCTTGACTCGTCCGAAGCAAAGTTAACATTAAAATCTCCACTTAAAAAAGCATTGGGAGTTCGTGTAATTTTTTCCCTAACGCAGCTAAACCCATCGGAGTATAGGCTAGCAATGACTGGTGCATAAAATCTATGATGTCCGACACTCTAGAGTGAGGCGAAAAGTAAACGACTATTAACACTAATTCTTGTTCATTCTCTAGTCTGCATTGAGCTGCACATATATCGCCTACTGCTCCATGTGAGACCGTAACAGTGTTCAAATTACGTAATGTTATGTTCAAATTGTTTGTAAAAACGTTCGCAGTATCATTACGATTCTGATATATTGCTACACCTCCTGCTCGACTATTTTCACGCTTTAAATGAACAATGAACATATCCAATGACTTTCGAAGTTACTCAAGACAAAGCAACGTATAACAATGATTGGGAATGTGATTTTTCATATTCATAAACAAAGTTATCAAATGTACCCCCTTGCGACTTGTGTATAGTCATTGCACATGCTGCGGCTAATGGAGATTGGTTTCTAATAGCATGAACACTTTTATTTTTGTTCATTGTAATGTTCGTATTTCTTCGAGAAATCGGTACAGCTGTGTTCTTAATTCCATTATCTCTCATAAATCCTGCCGCTTTGGTCCTGATTTTCCTCTCTATTTTTTGCGAATCCGGAAAGTCGAATCACACTCGAGTTACTTTACCTTCATTATCTTTCTCAACAAAAACTAACTGGCCAAGTGCACCATTAACCAGCCCATCAGCGACATCAATATTTGTGGTGATCATATAGGGTTTAAAGCGAATGCAATCTCGAACGGCAAGCCGCCAGTGTCGATAACAGACAGTTTATACAATTTTTGTCGGATTGTTGCTTCTTCTTGAGCATGTGAACAACCTCTAAATATGTCGACAGCCTCGGATGTTACTTTTTCTTCAGCACCATCCAACGCAGACATGTTATATTGGGAAACCGAATGATTAGTTAAGAGTAGTCGCATCCCATGCGGAGATAGCCTGTCAGCCTCTTCCCGTGAATAACTGTAATAGCTGTAACTGATCGGGATCCAAACAAAATTTCCCCGTTTCCTAATTTTGTGAGGATGTTTGAAAAAGCTGTATTGGATTGACGCATCACCTCAGTCCGCTCCGGTCATACTGACTTCATCTATGATGAGTACTTTGACGAATTTGAATAGAGTTCGATATTGCAGACATGTTTCATGCGACAGGGGTGTTAGTTTTGAGAGCGTTATTTTCAGAGCTGTGTGTACTGTTGTCCCATCAATAGCGACTGCTGCCTTGCCGGTTGACGCACATGTTATATAAGCATTACAGTACCCGTCGCTATCGGTAAACCGATTATAGATTTCCATCATAAGCTTAATAACAAAGGTCTTTCCCGCCCCGGCCGGCCCGATGAAGAAAATTTGCAACGGTTTCGAATGTGGCGTCAGTAAATTGTGGACCACATGCATAAGCAACTCCTTTTGCGCGTTGTGAATGAATTTCCTTCAGGAAATCGCCTATTTGCATCGTCAATATTACCTTCACCTCCCTCGCCTTCATTCCTGCACAACTTCCGACATATTTCAATAGTCTTCTCTATGTCCAGATTAGACTCGAATTCCTTTCCCTTCTCTAATATAAGTGCTATTGGCCAAAATGTCCTCTTCATTCCTAAATGGAATATGCCGTAAAACAATTTCTCTTCTATACTCATCGTAATCTTTAGCTATATCATAATTTCAGTACCGGATAATGCGTGGCTCTGCTCTCTGCAACGATTCATCGCCCATGTTTTTATAGTATTTAGAAGTACATAAATTGCGCGAGTGTAACATCATCGAGAGATTCCGGACGTTTTTCGTACTTTTCAATATGTGCGCCAAATATCTGTGAAATTCTTGATTTATTGATTGTCTGTCTTTCTAAAGGCCAAACTGTGGGAATGCACGTCATCATGTAGAACTGTTTAGGCTTGGAAGTAAGTTTGGATGGAGGATAGATAGTCATTGTAGAGGGATTAACACCGCTCGGAAAAGAGGGAAGAGATGGCATCGTAAGAAGAGTGATCAGCATCGGACCCTGATAAGAGAAGGAAATGCCATAATTTGTTTTTTTTATTGCATAGAGAACAAAGTTCTTTCTCCTATGAGGGCGTTGATGAGGAGCGACTATTTACGGTTTCGATCGGAACACATTGGGAAAAGCAGCTCAAAAGTTCCGAATAGAATAGGGTGACGCTGTTATTTATTGATAACTTGTGATAAGGTTTGATAAGGACGTGAAGACCTTGGAATGATTTAGGAGGAGGTTAAGCTTCATAAAATTGGCTTGGCTTTGCGAAAGTTATGAAGAAGCGGGTTGCAAAGTTAGTGAGATGGGTTGACTATTCATGGAAAAAAGAAGAGTGGAAGATGCAAATTAAGAGTGGAAAGAAGGTTGAGACTTACACTAACGACCGAGTCAAGTGGATTGAAGGAGAAAACAAGATAAAGATGTCTGCCGAGGTGGAAAGATGCAACTGATTTGGCACAAGCCTGAATGAGAGAGATGGTCAATAATTAGTGACTCAGTGGCAGAGAATACATTAGAGCGGAAATAAGAGTAATCGTCATCGGCAGGGAGGAACCAGAGAAGACGAGGAAGTTCAAAATCGTCCAAAATTATAATATCATCGAGGGGAAGAGCGTGAGCGGACAAGGCATCTATTGTTTGAATTACATGTTTGTAGACTCGGCTAGGTTAGATAAATGTAGCAGCATAAAATGAAAAGGGGAACGGCGGTTGAAGGAGATTTTAATACAGACCCAATCCAAGAAAGATATAGACGAATTTACCAGGGTAGAACTAAAACCGTTGCGAAATGCAAAAAAGATCCCGCGACCAGAAGAACCGAAATTAGTTTAGTATCCGACAGCGCGAAATATATTGAAGTTGGACGTAAAATTGTTATTGGACTTAAAATCGTTGTTATTAATCCCAGGGTTTAAATGTGTTTCAGAGAGCGCAAAGATGATATTCTGGTATTATAGGGAGATACAGTTTTGATTGAAAACTGGCAGATGGGGGTACAATTTGAGTTAGGAGTTAGTCATAGATTCTGTGCTCACGGAGGCCGGAAAGCAATTAACGCTGAGTGCTTCGTTAGTTTGACTACTGGAGGGAGAACTTAGGACTGTAGGATGACTTAGTAGGAGTGGGATTGGAGGAGGCTGAGGAGGCAGTGACCGAAGGGACAGCGGGAGATGGGATATGGTCTGTGGGATAAGGATTGAAAGGAGTCGCTTCTGGAAGAGGGAACGACGGTATTGGTCTGTTTGGGGTTAGCTTGTTAGAGTGATCGGAAGAGAAGGGAGCGTGTCCGGAGGGGATATTAATTGTATCTGGGAGGGATGGGGTAGGTGGATTAAGAGTATGTAAATAGATAAATTTAGGGTATTTAATGTGAGCTGCCTTACTAAATTTAGGAGAATCAATCGTCTTTAGTTCAGGTAGTGCCGAATATTTCGAAAGGTGAAGATGGAGGGCCAAGTCCATAGTTATGACCTGAGAAGCACAGCTATCAAGAAGGCTCCATACGGATATAACCGGCATAACCCCTTGGCTGCAAACCATTCAATCGGTAAAGGTCGCGCTACACCCTACCAATAGTGGACACCGTTACGGCATGCACTCCAAAGCGTTGCATAAAAAATTCCCTGTCCACATATTCCGGAAATGGTGTTGTCAATTGGTCGTCCAGATCATGCGATTTAACGCCACCAAGCTATTTTCTTTGGAGCTATGTTAAAGGAGAGGTATATAAGAGTTATTATCGAACTCTTGATTTACTGAAAGATGAAATTGTAAGTGTTATTCATGCGATAGAGCCCCAATTGTGTCAAAAGGTTATCGATATATATGTACGTGAAGGATATTATTTTCAGAGTATTATTACAACACATTGTACTTATACTTTCAAAATCAACAGAGATTTGACTATAATGCGAATTATATAATTTTTATTCAATCAATTTGGAAAACTCATAATGCAAAAATAAGTAGATTTTTGTTCCAACACGCATACATTTTTTTTAATTAATTTAATTTAATTTAAAGAGCGGAAGGCCCTCCCTTCAAAGTAATATCCATAGAAATAATAATTTAATTAGTTGAATTTAAGCCAACAAGTGTAATGGAAATTAATTCTTCACTAGTAAGTAATTACAATGAAATAATTTAACCAGAATTACCATTCCTGTAGTGGTAATTTAACTTTTAAAAAATTCTTCACCGGTAATGATAATGGTAGGATAGAAAGGTCTACCGCACAGCCCGCTTCAAGCAAAGCTAGTTTCGTATAAGTCAATACTTTTGATTTATAAAATAAACTAAAAAAATAATAAAGAAAAATTGAATTACACATAATATTTAAATTGTGCAATAATTGAATTATTATTCGTTAAAATTGAATTCAAATGGCACCATAGATTTATAAATAAAACTGCTTGCGCGGCAAAAATCACCGGATATTTTCTTTTCACAAAAAAATTTCTAAAGAAAAACATTAAAAAGATTTGGCAAATATTTTGTTTGCAATTAGAACTATATACTTACATTAAAGTCGAAATGTGTTTGAGCAATAACGATGTTTAACGATGACAAATTCAACTCAAAGAATTTATTGATTTTGGTTTTAATTACTCCAAACAATTATGTCCAAAACCACAATGGAAACCATTTAGCGGAAACAGTTGTACGACGAATAATATATTTGTATGCCAGCGCGTCGTTCACCCCCGCCTGATCGCACATTTCATGCACCTATATTTTAACTGTATCTACGCAACATAACAACGTAAAACCATTTTTGCGCCCACTTGGCAAAATTAAAAAGGCTTTATGTTGTTATGTTACATCTAAAGCAGGTAAAAGGGATTTCAAGATATCGTGTGCCATATTTATGGTATATATAGATATAGATAAGATTATTAGCGTTACCCAGAAAAATACATCTAGTAAATAGTAGCTGTATCACTCTTAATAGGCAATCAACTTTAATTGGGTAGTTGACCACAATTCAATGATGAGGTGTTCATTTGCAGAACGAATGAATAAGCGCCAGTATAGGTTGCTGTGCGCACGGAGCGTGGCAAACACCATCCACCCCATGCGACAAAGAAATTAATTTCAATTTAGTTTGACTTGACTTTTGTAAACAGTAAGCGTTGCTCCATTGTCGGCGTTAATCTTATTTCCTAGTCGCGTTCTCAATAGTACGCTGTGTGAATTAAAATGAAATTAGTTACCACACATTATACTTTCACAATCAATAAAGATTTGACTATAATACAAATTGTATAATTTTTATTTATTTACTTTGCAAAATTTATTTTGAAAGGCCTGTATTAAGATGATGATTCAATGATTCTGGTTCTAGCCATAGGCATAATTATCTGGGTGAAGAACCTTCTTCAAAAACTGCTGGCCCTTCTTCCAAAGTAATATCCACGGAAATAATAATTTTGCTTAGAATTAAATTTGCAAACAAATTTTCTTAAAGTTTTCCAATTCAAATAAAAAAAATAGCAACTTAAACAAATACATTTTTATAGAAAAAAAAAAATTCCTAAAGTTGTTCGATCCATGTAATGAAAACATTCCTTTAAATTCGGTGGGTCGACTGTTAATTGATAAAGTTCGGGTACGGAACCCTGATTGAGCGAACCTAACTCCCTCTTGCCCGAAAAACATTTTTAATTAATTTATTGTTTTTTAATGCACCTTTTCCGTCCCTTGAGGAACGTTTGAATGTCGATCAAAGAAACGTTAGAAGGGTAAGTGCAAATATTTTAGTTTTAGTGTAATATATTTATGGTTCTACTGTGCCTAATTTCAACACAAAGCAGCTAGAAGAAAAATGCAGTGCCAAAAAATTTGTGTTGTGAGAGATCTTACTGGAGGCAAAGTGAATTTTCGTGATGCACAATTAAAATATAAAACATGTCAATCGTATGACATTTTTAAAATTTTAAATTGGAATATTTCGGAAAGTAATGGCGACCGACAAAATATTTTTATACGAGTATATTCGTCACAGTTGAGCCGACAAAGACGTTCCCAGAAAATTTCATCGAAATTTCTGAAGAGATCTCAAACTCAATTTAACACTTTCAACCCGGCGTGGACCACCGATGGTTCACAGGCATTGCTTTCATTTGGCGGCGTGAACCATCGGTGGTTCACAACTAGTTTACTCCATCTGGCGGAAATGTGGTTTACATATATGTATATGATAACGTAAACAAGCACCGCCAGAAGAATAAACAAGTCGTGCACGCCGATCACAGGACTTCGAAAAAGTACGCCGGGTTGAACGTGTTAAGCCAACAAGTGTAATGGAAATGAATGATTCACTAGTAAATAATTAAAATGAAATAATTGAACCAGAATTACCTTTGCTGCAATTGTAATTTAATTTTAAAAAATTCTTCACCGGTAATCACAATGGTAAGATAGAAGGGTCTACCGCACGGGCTGTTTCTAGCAAACTCGAGAATTTTTTATTAAATTTAATAAGTAGGACAGTAATGTGCGATATGTTGTGAAATCGACATATTAAATATTATTAGTAGTACTCAGAAAAATGCATCTAGTAAATATGTAATGTAAATAGTAGCTGTATCGATCTTAATAGGCAATCAACTTCAATTGGATAGCTGAACACAATTCAATGAAAAGAGTTCCATTTGCAAAACGAATGAATAATCGCTAATGTAAGTTGCTGTGCGCGCGGAGTGTGGCAAACACCATCCACCCCATGCGACAAAGAAATTAATTTCAATTTGGTTTGACTTGACTTTTGTAAACAGTAAGCGTTGCTGCATTTTCGGCACTAATTTGGTTTTCTAGTCACGTTCTAAACAGTGCGCTGACGATATCAACGAAATTAACTAGAAGATCTGAATCAATATATTAATTAAAAAGGAATTTTGGCAATTCTGCAATTCTGACATATAGTACCTGTGTTATACTTTTTTTTTTAAATTACTTATCTAGTATATCTATCTAACTAGCTAATTGGAAATAAATATTGGGTATTATATTATATTATTATTATTATTAATAGTAGTGGTTGTTCGCGGATACCGTCTGCTTCCGATTGTTGTTTGAGCTGCTGGAAGTGTTGTGTTTTAACGAACTTGTCGAAGTCCATCTCCTCGGTTCTTGGTCACTCCAGGCTCTTGGAATGATTCCCTCTGTTATTAGCGAGGTGGTTCTTTCAAGTCTAGGCTGACCTCTTCTCGAAGAATTTTGTTCAGGTACTGTTCGTTGTTCGGATTTTAGCTTACGGCCTGTTTTGACAATTACAATTTCCTTCTTTGAATTTGATAAAAAAATAAATACAAGTCACTTTTATTCTTTATAATTGCTTTAATTACTTAGTTTCCGGAGTTTCTTTACAATATTTCGCTGTTAGATTTAATCTTATTTATTTTATTGAAACTGTTTTTAATCTTCAAACTTAACTTAGTTTCTACAGTTTTCTTTAGAACATTTCACTTCACTTTTAATCTTCAACCTCGTTAGGGGAACCTTACTAGGCTCAACTCAAATCCAGAACTAACTCAGCTCCCGAGACTTGTACTTAAAGAATTATTAGTTTCTTTATTCCCTTCTGGAGCCTCTGATAGTTCAGTTGTTAGCACACTGTCCTACCGTCCCAGAGGCTGTGGGTTCGAATCCCACGAATAACCATGGTCTCCTGCGCTACGTGGTAACACAATGGGCCAAAATTGGCCTAAGTGTGCCTTTCTAGGCAGCCACAGCAACCTACCTACCTACCTACCTTGTTCCCTTCTGGGACAAAGGATAAGTTGTGGCAGAAGACACTCAATTATGGTAGAGCGGATGTATTTGAATAACATTATGAATTCGGATCAAGTTGTTTCTAATCAAAGATGAATATCGTCTCTTATCTCCTAAAAGTTCATCCGTAGGATCGTAAACGAGTACCGTCCCTTATCTATTCGTTTTTATGACGGCATCGCAGGCCCTTAACGGTACTAAGTTATTATGGAGCTCAATATGCGCAACACTCCCTTCCTTAAGTTGAGGCTCTGACGAGACAATTTCCCCAACTTGACATCCCGAAACAGGATGTTTGTTGGGTTTGTGTACTTTTACTATTACAAACAATATTAGTTCCAAAACGAAAAATGAATTTATAAGGCAAATGTCGCCTATACCGAATCGACCCCTGTACCGGAAATACCTTATTTTAATCATCATGAAACGGGTTGAATGCCTATTTAACCCCTTAAATGGAAATGACGAGTCTGACACGCATATATTTTTATCCTAAACTGGAATCCTACGGACAACGACGGTCTTATATTAACACTTTTGAAAACCATAAAACTTCATCTTATTTTCAAAAAATGATATTATTAATTTTTTATTTATATTTTATTATTAATGCATTCTTTCACTAAAAGTATTTAAAATACATAAATAATCTTTAAAGGAGCGTTTCTTTCTGAACAAATCGTAAGGCAAGGGGTTAAAATAAGCTCTGTAGTGGTTAGATCAATTAAAAATTCAAAATGAGTACTTATCAAACGGTGATAATATGAAAAAACAAGCATTTTGTAGGAGCATGAATGAAGAATGCGTCATCTGCCATGAAATTTCTTCACGTTAGCTCTATCTCTAACTTTTAATGCTTTTTTCATAAGCAACATAAACAATAATAAAACTTTTACAGACTTTGGAAAATGTCAAAGGCAATTTATATGTGTTCATACTTTCGAACTTAATTGCCAGTTTCTAGCAATTTTAACATTTCCTTTCAATTTGATGATTTTAGTTGCTATTAAATATATTTTATGTGATTTCAGTGATGGTATACATATTTATGTAAGTATTGTTAATACTTACGAGTATTATAATACAGTATCATAGAATAAGTGAAGGTCACCAGACGAAAATTGCTCTTACAGATTACTTTATTAAGTAAAAAAATCAATGTTTTCCAACCTAAATTTAAGAATACATTAATAATACAAAAAAAACAAAAAAAAAAACACTTAAGTAATTAAAATCCTTTTTGCAGATAAAATACACGATAATCATTTTGAGTTTCTAGTGTAATAGGAAATATAAAGTAAGTAAATATTTTTGACTGAATAAATATAGTAATTTAACAGTTTCGAATTTATTTAATAATGCTGTGCGGCATAACACCAACATGTTCTTCACATTTACAATTTAAATACATTTACTTTAATTTTAAGGATGGTGAAGGCGCGATAGCAGTACACCGAAAAGCAAATGTTCAATGCAATTGAAGCAGTAGCCAATGGACAAAAGCAATTGACGGCAAGTGTTTAAAGTCCCTTTAAGCACATTAAATGAGGAAATCAGACGAACAGCACTAATGGAACGAGCGGATGGTCATATTACTCATTACTTATTACGCATTACTTACTTACAAAAGAGGAGGAGGATATTTTTGTGAAATGAATAATATCGGTTGGAAAAGCAGGATTCCCTGTAACTAAAAATCAGTTCCTGGCAAATGTTTGTGAAAGAAACAAAACGGAAAGCATCACTTATAGGCGGAAGACCTGGAAGACACTGACACGAAGGCAAGACATCCGGAATTATCTACAAGACAGTCATAAAATTTCTCCAGTGGACGATCTGCAGTAACAGAACAAAATATTCGAAGTTGGTTTGAAGATATTAAAATGCATCTAATGGAAAAAGGATTACTGCATCTATTACTAACTCCAAAGGTCATTTACGTTTGCGATGAATCAGCGCTGCTTTTATGTCCAAAAGGAGACAAAGTTATAGTGAATGAAAGACAAAAATCTGTCTATAATTTCACTAATTGCCATGAGTGCCAAGGAGTGCTTGATCATACGTTTCATAGTCAATGCTGTTTATATATTTTCACATTAAAGGCGGGCCAAAGTATTCGAACGTGTGCGTGTTTCGTTCCGCCACTCTTTAAATTTTTGTCTTTCATACAAGAGCCTGTTATTACCATCTACTTGTAGCAAAATCTGCAAGTCCGCCGGGCTAACTGAATCAAGGTCGAGAAAGATAAGGAAAAATCTGTAGAAGAAATGTTGCACCGAAAAGAAGGAAAGAAAAGACAAGCAACCGGTCAGGCCAAGTCGAACGTCGTAAAGTATTGGCAATTTCCTAATTTCTCTCATATTTCATATTCGGAATATGATACTTGTCATCAACAGTTACCTGATTTAGTTTTCGATAGTTAATAATATGCATTCATATTCATTTCATTTATTTACTTTCTTATGTATGATCCACACAGGTGCCGAATAAGCAGAGTTATTAGGATGAATAATGTTCTTCTGCAACATTTCCTGGATTTGTTTTTCCACTTCGTCCTTTAAAAGGTGTGCCATTGCACGATCGTGTCTTTCAGCTCTTAACGCAACTTTGATATTGTGAACATTTTTCCGAGCAAAATCTAATTAAATGTAGATTAAAACATTTTCTGCGTTTGGGCTTCTGTAACAACTACGCTTTGGACAGCTTTCGCTGCTTGCTGTGATGGTAGCGCTTTTATGTAATTTTCATGTGGTCTTACCGTAGAATCTATAATTTAGCAACAGCAGTAGGAAGAAGATTAAGAACTAACAATAAATTAAATAAATAAAATTTGAGTAAAATCAAATCGAACAAAGCCTAAATATGTGAGAGTGATGTGATCAAAATAAACCTAAACAAAAAATAGTAAAGAAAACTTAAAAATATAGAGGCTCCTGCCTCCTAATAGGCTCCTCCTCGTAATAAGCAAACTAAATAAGGAATTAAAGCCATATTTAAGGAAATAGGAAAACAATTGGAAAGGAATGCTAACAAGCTAACTTTGTATCTAGCGAATATTTGCGTACAATTGTACGTCCCGGTAGCGGAGAACGAGCATAAAGAAATCCTAGAATACGTTCCAGGACAAACTACAAGCCACCTTAACTACAACAGAAGAAGAACGGGCCAAATACATGCAACTTCCTAAAAAATAAACTCAGTATGAGCTAGGCCCATATAAGATATATATAAGAGAGCAATCGTAATTTTAATAATACATTCGACTAACTATTAACAACAATAGTAGTAATAACCAAAAATAAAATAATATATAATATGTATAATAATAAATAATATAATGGGTTAAACCCAAACCAAAAATGTAGGCAACAACGGAGAAGTTGTTTAAGTTTGCAGGGGTCATGTACACTTGAAGTTGAAGTGTTATGTGATCGCTACACCCTTGAACTTTTTGTTGAGTTTTTATTCTTAAATTAAAGACGGAAACACTCGTACATGATTAACACAAATTACAATGCTTAAATGTAAAGATATATTAGGTTATAATAATCTTAGGTAAGTCTCTGATTATGTTGATATGTAGATATGACACAATTATAATGTTATATACTCCTAGTTCATGCTACGGTTTTACAACAACCGATTCTTACGATCGGTGGGTAGATGGGGTGCCACTTTTACTTCGAGATATGTTTTCGCAAAGCTAATCAGTCAACTAATCAAGGTGGAAAAAAGTAATCGGTATTGATCTGTATTTTTAAATTTACATATTTAACTTTAGTATTTAAATCGCAACTGCAGAAGTAAAATACCGTTTCAGTCTATTTGCATTAAAGAAAATTAAATCATTGAGAAAGTTACAAATTAAGAACAATAATGGAGGAATAACTGATTGCTGCTATAAATTTACACATCTATTGAGAGAAATCTCTTCAAATAACCGAAACAATATCGTTTCGACGGGAACTGAGCTTTCCTGCGCCACAGAGAAATTATTATCTCCATTAAAAACTTTACTGTGTCACTATTTCATTAAAAACTTCTCCATTGAATGAATAATTACTTTGCGACTATCAGTTGTATTAAACTAACATGGCTTTAATTACTTAACACATCGTTGTGTTTTTGTCTTTTTGTATTTAGTTGGACAAGAGATAATTTTGTGAAAAAGTCTAGTGCTGTTTGTTTATTTTCGTGACTTTACAGAGTTGGTTGGTAAGATAAAACAAACAACAAATATTTCTAGAAGATTCGCTGTTGTGTTATAAGTACAAAAGAGCTTAAAAAAGCAGTTAGAGGCCCAGCGAATGCAAAGAAACAAACATTATTTTGTATAAAGTACTTGTGTACTGTCCCTTGCATATTAATGATATACAATAAAGGGCGACAGTTTTTATCAGGTTGGAAAGGAGGAATATGGTTATTGGAATTACACAATGTTATAATATCCAATTTACTCCGAGAAGGTAAACCTAACAAAATATTTTAAAAGCTAAGAAAAGGATAAAATCTGAAATATCATAGATATACATATTTTATGATGAACAAAGAATAAACTTTCAAGAAAGTTCGAAGTAATTTGTTTCGATAAAACTTCTATAAAGAGTATATGTATTTCAATAAGATTTTAAAAAAAAAGTACTTTAAGAATCTACATTAATATATGATATGGGTAGGTCACTTGATCTTGTTTTTTTCCTCACCGCAACAACACAATATTTCAATCAACCGCCTATTCTAATTGATTATTTTTATTGTCTGGACAATATTAAACACTATGTTGACGTCTACGACTACGCTTACGCTTTAAGAAGGCAGATATGGACAAACATTTTAAAAGATTGCCTTTCACATTTCATCACATTTTTATTTAAGACGTTCCTTCATCTCTTCGTCTCCCTAGGTTAATTATAATAATTTGAATAAATTTATTTTTGCTTTCTGTGAAAAAAAATATTTTTCTGACTAAAAACCAGCGGATTTAAGTTTATACACCTTGTAGTGTTTACGCTTTTTATTATTTTTATTTGAAAGGAACGTTGTTAATTTATGTTTATGTTTTTTTTGTTTTTATAGGTATAGGTATAAATAAGTTGTAAGGGATTTCCGTTAGGTGTCGTAATTAGTATGGCTTGCATTTATTTTAATCTAGTAACACTGAATTATTATAGTACTAGATTCTATCATATATAGTACATTAAGCTTGATTAACATTTCCTGAAGTACTTTTGACACTCGGTTGAAAATGTAGAGTAATGCAACTAAAAACAGTATTCGTGGGAACTACGTATTACTGCATTACTTCATTTTAAAGAAAAGTGTAGCTGAAAGCTCTCGGTTAATGTCAGAAATTTATGCTGAATATTTTCCATCTATAAAAATTTGCAAGTATTGGTTAAGATGTTTTAAAAGTAAAAAATTTCGATGTCAGTGATAAAGAAATGCTGCAGTACCCAAAAATTTGCTGATGCAGCATTAGAAGCTTTACCCGAACCGTGACAAACTCAAAAAGAATTATCAGCAACATTAAATTTTAGCCAAGCATGTATTTCACAAAGTTTAAATGCATTAAGAATGGTGCAAAAAGAAGGAAATTGGGTTCCAAATTAATTATCTAAAAGAGACCTTGAACATCGAAAAATCATTTGCAAAATACTGCTTCAAAGGCAAAAAAGAAAGGAGTTTTCACATCAAATTGTTACTGGTGATGAGAAATGGATTTATTACGATAGTCCTAAATGTCCAAAAGCATGGTGAAGCTATGTGAATCAACATCCACGGTTCAAAGATAATGCTGTGGGACCAGAAACAAGCGCGGATCCAGGGGGGGGTCAAAACAGCCCGCATTTCAAAAAATAGAGCTGAAACAATATTTTGCAAACCTTTGTTTATTTGGTTATTCTTATTATTTTTGTTATTTTTGATTTTTTTCTATCCTGTGACCCCCTCCGGAAAAAAATTCTAGATCCGCGCCTGGAAAGGTGTGACTTACTATGAAATACTGCAACCTTCAGAAACTATTACTGGTGATCGTTATCAACCTCAATTAATACGTTTAAAAAAAATCTCATTCAAAAACACCCAGAATGAGCGCATATACCAAGCAAAGTAATTTTACAACACGACAACGCAAGACCTAATGTTACTCGGCCTGTGAAAAATTATTTAGATCTACCCCACCCGCCATATTCGCGAGATATTGCTCCGTTAGATTGCCATTTATGCCGTCTTTAGAGAACGATTTAGTTCGTATGGAAAAATCAAAAATTGACTGGACAACTGGATTGCTTTGCACTTTTAACACTTCTTTCGGGGAATGTGTTTACTGCCAGTAAGATGGACAAAGGTAGTAGATTCATATGGTGCAGACTTTGATTAAAATAAAAATATTGCTTATGCTTTCAATCGACATATTTTTTTAAACAAAATTTCCTCAAAACTTATTTTTATACCCGATGCACCGGGGAAAATAATCTACTACTAATTGTCGTCGGAGGCAGTTAACTGCTTAAAAAATAAATAAAATTAAATGTGTTTGATGTTTTATTATAAAAGTTTACCTATATCGTTCATTTTTGGCCACAGTTGAATATAAATACATACATGCTTACACTACACTTCATACATAGAAATATAGAAATATGTTTAAAATTACTAAACAATATTCAGGTAAAAATCCTTCATAGCAAATTTAAATTTCTAATTTAATGTAATTATTAATTATAAAAGTGAATCTAACATTTCCGTTTTCTTTTGGTGTTTCTAATTAAATAAATTATATGTGATACAAACTCTAATCATGTACTTCCAACTACCTCTATACTTCGTCGTTTGATTTCAAGAACTATTTTATTTTAATGAGTTTTATGTTCTCTATCGCAATGTTTAATTTATACTATTCTTAGATTGATTGGTGGGTACTGAATATACATAGTTTGTCCTCTGATGATAGTTTATCTGTTAACTAAGCCGTTCGGTTATACTCGAATTTTGTTTTATAAAATCGTATGCAGTAGAACGGTCAAGTTTACGTTAAAAGCCCAAGGTCCCGAGCAGATTCACGGTAAAATGGGACAAACGTATAGACAAGATTGAGACAAGTAACATATCGTATATACATATATATATAAATATTATATGTATATTAATATTGAGAAATGCTTCAACAATTTTTTGGTTGAGTCTCCAATTCGTCGTTAATACTTTGGAACCCGCTCAAAGCTCTTCATGTTTTTCACGAAAACAAGCTTTTCTTGGCGTATTACCGCGACCATGACTAGTTCATCCAGTGCCTTCGTCGCAACTTTAGTGCTGTGTGGAATTTGTTGCTCGTGCTGGCGCACTGACATATGCTCATGTCATACTATTTTATTTTGTTGATCAAAAAGTTAGCAAGCAGAATCTGACTAACAATAGCTCATACGGCCCTAAAGCGTGCATACGCCGTGGTTTGATAATTAAAGAGTGCGTGTAACATGTGGTTGAACTTTTATCTACTGAAGTTTAGGATTAGCTCGAAACAAGGTAAATTCGGCACTCTTACGTAAACCGTGCGGTAATAAAAAACAGTACTGCTCTGAGCGATCAGGGGCTTTATCTAGCTGGATTTCTGTATAAAACGTCGGGTTCTTGGTTTCTTTAGTTAATGGCCAAACTCCTATGGAACATCGGGTTTCCTCAGCCAGAAAGTACAGCGTTTCGACTGTTGCACTAAATGTGCAAGTAAGTGATAATCTCGTAAGTGCTCTTGAAAAATTAACGGTGTTACTAGATCCAGATTTAATAGTGATTAGAATTCGCTCATAAGTGGTGATAATTGTATACAGTTAATTGCTTTGAGACCGGTTGTTTCCAGTGAAGTCTGTGAAGTGCTCTCGTTTTACCTCGTCGCTGCTTCTCACTTATTTGTTCTCGGAGACTGCATATATTAATAACACAAAAACATTGCATTAAATTATGACCGACAGCATGTGACTGGTGGGCAACTCAGACGTGGTGATTATCTCGATTCGATTTCTGAGCCCTGGTCCCTTTCCTGCTGGATAAATTTATTTACCTTGGATTTAGTCATCTCGCTTATTAGTAACATAAGGCTAAAATAAATTCAACATTATGAAAAGTGAACTTGTTTTTCCATTGCGCATCCATACACATTTCAAGCGCTTGTGAATTCTATCACTATCTTCAGTAAAGTGTTAAATATATTTATATAAATGTAGAGATAAATGTTAAGGTTGATGACAAGATAACATTTTTTTTAAACATTTATATATTTGGATGAAGTTAAATAAGACGTGAATCATTCTTGAAAAAACCTATTATCAGCGCTGGAAATGGAGTTAGAGCTTTATCACTGCCATCTATCAAATTTTAACAATTAAATCTTTTTATTTAATACACCTATCTTCTTAAAAGGAATTACACCTATGATTTATAGGTAATTACGTCTTATTGCGCTGATTATCTAGTTTTTATTACAATTAAATTATGAAACTTAAGTAGATAATGTAGACATACAGTAATCAGATTTGTTTGAAAGTTCCATAAATCTAAACATGTCGAGATGGCAAGTTACATCATGTCTCGAGTATTCAGTAGAGGAGTAGGGGTATATTTGAACATTTTTTTGGATTTTTTTTAAAATTAAGATTGGAAGAAAATTGTGAAAAGAGAACCCATTTCATATTTCTCAATTTTAAGAAAGAATACGGAGAGAATGGTGTAATATCGGACCTCTTGAAACGAGAAAGTTAACTAAAAGCCATGTTTCAAGCTATAGGATACCCCACAAAATATTCATGTATGTACATATGTAATCATATTTTTATTTCTGACGTGAAAATCCTTATAGATTTGTGACGAGGAATTCGGATACTGCAGACATTTTTTAATTTTATTTTTAAAATTGACTCTACCGTTATTTAATATACTTTTTATTTGGTAATTCAGTTCAGAGTCAGTGATAATATATGTATATGTAATTAACTTGTGATATAATATATTTAATAAAAACGAAAGTATTTCAAATATTGACAAATCTCTAAACTTTCATGAGTCACTGTATATTTTCTGCGTTCACATATTTATCATATTCTTATATATTATTGTGAGCTCCATATCACCATGTTCAAGTACCTGGGTAGGATCATTTCCACCACTGGAGGGAGAGATGAGGACGTAACAAACAGAGAAGCTAGATTAGCCTTCCGGAGACTATCAGCTTTCCATCTATCTAGAAGCACCAAGCTCCGAATATACAACTCGTGTGTCAAGCCAGTAGAACTATACGAAAGTGAAACCTGGCTAACAAAGTCGACCGCGATGAACAAGCTGCTAGTATTTGTAAACAAATGCCTAAGTGGGTGAGACTTCATAAAGTTAGATAACAAAAATATCTTCACTGTACTTTTTGTTTTGTTCAAAGCTATGGGTATGCTCAACATTAATTAGAACTATTTTGTATCAGATAATTTTAAATGATCAAAAGTACTAAACTTATTATTATCTCGCTAAAGATATGATAATTGGTACATAAACTATAAACAAGTATGAAGAATTACTTTAAACAAATTTAATTTACTTACGTGTAAAAAATAACATTTCAGCAGAGTGTTTCTAAATCAGAGAATTTTTAGAGTTTAGGTTTTGTACGACACATTTTTTCAAAACTGGTCAACATAAAATTTTTAACTGAACAACAGACAGATTATTTTTACACGATTTGAAAAAATAAGTACTTAATTAGCATCCGTTTTAAGGAAATATAGGGTTAAAAAGTAAAAAACATATAGTCAATCACTAGTAACACGACGTAAATAAAGTCTTGAATATTAATTAATATAAATATAGAAAATCTTAAATACTTTTCCAAATGCACTGTAAAATTTATTTTTTTCCCTAGAAAAAATATTGCGGAACAATTCGATAATACGGAAATTTCTCGGATATGCAAAGATTTTTTTTGGAAACCTATATTTCTTGAAATATTAAAGTTTCAAATTTAAGTATGTTGGACCTTTTTTCAAATAATTTTAGATACTTTTCCGTGAGTTTCTATAAATTTTATCCGCATTCTTGCCTTATTCACTTAATATTTACATTTTAAACACATTACACTGCTGAAAACACTTGTCTCCCGACTCAAAGTACCTAAAAATTAAAATATTTGGGGTTTAATTTTAAGTTTACTTATATGCATTCCCACCATAATGACAACTTGATGTAACTGACATTTTAAGTTTCTCCTGCAATCTTTTAGATAATATTCAAAATAATATTCAATATTCAAAATCAACGAAAATGCTTAATAACTTTTAAGAATTTAAGAATAATTGTATTGTTTTGAGAAAAAGAAACATAGGCAGTTTTTTTATGTATAAGTTAATACACATAAGGAAAACCTTCAAACAATAGGCAGTTTGTAGGTATAAGGAAAATCCTCAGTCAATAGGTAGTTTCTATTACTTTGTAAAACTAATTGTTATTTTATTTTAATACTTCGAATCTCTTGACAAATACTTGTTGCACTTACTGGACAGTGCCCATAAAATTGGAGGGGAAACCTCAAATGTCAGTTTCTTCAGCTTAAAAATTAACGCCAAATTTTTCTATTTTTAGATACTTTTCGTCGGAAGACAAGTGCTTTTAGCGGTGTAAAGTGTTTAAAGTGTAGTTATTAAGTTAGCAAGACAAAAATACAAACTAAATTTATTTAAACTCGCAAAATAATATTAGAATTTATCTGATAAAAAAGTGCAACATAAAAATTTTTAAATTTTAAAATCTCGGGAAGTATAGGTTTCCGAAAAAAATTTTGGCTTAAGTCAAGAAACGAAAACTGCACGGATTACGGATTTTTACGAAACTTTATAGAAATTTTCTTTTGAACTTAAAATGAAGGAATATGCAAAAAATGTTTATCGGTTTTAATTCAGGAAATATTAAATTTTAAAATTTGGACAATTCATTTTTTCAAAATAAATCAGTTTATTTATTTTCCGTGTTTCTATAATCTGTCTGCACTGTATTCTTAACTTTTCAATTTATATGTTATTCACTTCACAATTTACCAACTTTGCACTTTCTGCAACATTAATCAGGTGTCTAAAATACATAAAAATACAAAAATAATGCATTCACTTTTAAGCTTACTTACCTCCTTAATACCGCGTATGACAACTTAATGGCAACTGACATTTACTCCCTCTAAACTCTTGGACTCCGTTCAGAAATTGTGAACATGCATTTTAATTATGACAAAATCAACGAATATGTTTAACAATTTTCAATTAATGGACATTACCTGAAAATTTTCCTTATACAATTTGTCTATTAACTGAACATTTTCCTGATACGAACTGAGGCGCGGGTTTATTTTTTTTCCGGAGGGTGTCACAGGGTAAAAAAAAATCAAAAATAACAAAAATAACAAGAATAACCAAATAAACAAAGCAAGCCGAATTTCTTCAATTTAATTCTTTAAGAAAATTAGTCAATTTTGTTGATTTAGTCATTTTTTGATTCCAATTTTTTCAGAGTGCAAAAAAGTAAGTTAATTTTTGGTCGTTTGGTTAGTTTCAGGTTTTTAAGTTTGTATAAACTAGGTTTTGTTCGTTTGTTTTTTTTTGTTTTTCGGTTTGCAAAATATTGTTTCAGCTCTATTTTTTGAAATACGGGCTGTTTGGGGGGGGGGGGGTCATGATCCCCGTGACCCCCCTGGATCCGCGCCTGTACAAACTGCCTATTAAGTGAAAATTTTCCATTAACAAATTGTCCATTAACTGAAGAATATTAAACATAATTGTTGATTTTGTCATAATTTCTTCAAAGTTTTGTAAAAATCCGTGAATTTTCCGTATTCTTGACTTGTTCCAACATTTTTTTTTACAAAGTTTAATCAAAATTCGAAAAGCTTCCTCATTCTTGATTTAGGCCGAAAATATCAATAGATAGTAGTGATTTTATATTTTTTGATTAAGATTCAGGCTTTCAATTAAATTTTTAATGATAAAACTTTATTTTTTTAATAACCATTTTAAAAAATATGCTAATACGGCATGTATTTTTTAGTTTTTAAATTGGAAGAAGTTCGGAATTGGGGGAATTGGCCGAATAAAAATTTACAGGAGCCTTCCGTTTGGTCTAAAACGAATTGAACATCAAAGAATTTTTTGTCGGTCGGCTATAGTTTCCGAAATATTCAATTCGTCAAAATTACAAGTAGAATATTAGCACTGTAATTCTTTGTCCCCCGCTTAATTTTATTACTAATCAGCAAATTTCCCAAACGGACACCTCACTAACACTTCACAACATGATTATATTGTTTACAAATCTGAAAAATAACAATAATTAAAATATAAATACAAATATTGTTACCTAAAACGATGCCGACACGCATGTCATTTTAGCTTTTGCAATATATTATTGGGTGCACTGAGCTACATTCACAAATTTAAAGATATTAGAAATGTAAAATATTCCAAAACCAGAAAAATATTTGTATATTTCAAATAATAAGTACAACAATTTTCAGAATATCGGATTGCGTTCTATCAGAACAACTTTTCCTGTAATACTTTACTAATTCCTTGCCTAATGCAATGCCACTATACATAAGAAGATTTTGGGACCGTAATTTAACTGATATAAAAAACTGAAAATATTATATTTTTTTTATGTTAATGACGTCTCAGAAGAACTTCTGCATGATGTGCTTACATTTACTGTAAAAAGAAATTATACTAATGACAGATGACGATGTACGAGTAATATTGAAAAAAGTAGTTAACCTATTTAGTACTGTTCCATAATTTTCACTATAACTACACATTCCAATGCAATTCTCCTTGCCGGAAATATATTAGTAGGATGACTATGGTTGATGAAACTATTCTAGCTTTGTTATTACCGCGGAAGCGAATGCACAACTTAGATTTAAATAACGCGGCGGTTAAAGTCTTTTGTTAAAGTGCATTTTTTAAAACCAAAGTATTCTAAAAGAATATCCTTTTTGCTCGTTTTTACACTCGCAATTTTTACCATATAATTGCACATATCACCATTCTTTTCATACTATAAATATTTATTCCTTTCTATTTTGGATTTAAATTTTAATATAATAATTATATGATAAAATTGTTAACTCGAGATGACCTCAGTTAGATGAGGGTGGCAAAAAAATCGTTATTGGAATAAGCTAGACAGGAAAATTTCAGAGAGAAATTGTTGAAATCATGAGAAGAAGATCGAAACATGTTAGCAAAAGCAGAGTACAAAGGATAATTGCAGTTTATAGGAAAGAACAAAAAATAGGAAAGCGCCCAGGGTCAGCACGACCCCTAGAATTAAGTGAATTGAAGTATGAAGTGATATGAAATAAACAGATAACCTTTAGTCAACTTTCAAGAGATGTTCGTCTCTCAAACGGTGAAATCGTAAGCCGATACACTATTAGTCGTCGGTTAAAGGAGCAGAATTTCAAAAGCTGCGGTTGCCGAAAAGTGCCAGTGTTAACAACCCGTCATAAAACAAAAAGACTGAAATGGGCTAAACAACACAAAGAAACGACTGAAATAAAATTATTTAGTGTGATGAATCGCGGTTTTGATTAAAATTCGACAGACCGCAAAGATGTATCCGAGGACTTGAAGAACAGCAATCGAGCATTTATGGGATTATGTGGCTAGAGAAATTCTCAAGAAACTCATTCATAATTTAAACCAACTTTGAACTGCAAACGAAATTTGGAAACAAATCTCAAATACCATTTTGGAAAATTTGATTTCATCGATGCCGAAACGGGTAGAGGCAGTTATTCAAAAGAAAGGTGGTTGTACCTCATATTAGTCATATTTTAAAAATAAATTCTCAAAACTTCCAATGATTGTTTAAATTTTAAATTCGAATTAAAATATTTCTTTTGTTGCATCGAAATTTGAAAGGAGGATGGAATATTTTCGGTTTATGGGAGATTTCAAAGATATTCAGTTTTTTATGCACATACATATATATATATATATTTTACGTTTGTTTTCTTTTACTCATATGTATATCTCTTCTTTATTAAAAAAATAATAATAAAAGTAAAAATAAATATATATATGTATATATATATATTACATCTCTAGTTTCGCAGCTGACACCAAACACCCATTGCTCTTCGATAGTGTCCTGGTGGTACTTCCTCTTCCCAAATTTCGACTCATCTATTTCCACAGTTATATTTAGTCCTCTATGTAAATTTTAAAATCATTAGAAATCAAACAATTTTCCCATTATGCCTATGGGTTACTCCTGCCGTACACAAAAATCGACGACGGATTCACGGAAAAACATGTTCCAGTCCACAGTAGTTGTACTCGCTATCTTTGTTTCCAATATATTTGCAGCTCTACATTGCGGCACCACAAATGACAAAAAACTACAATCTGTAATATGCACCAAATAATTTCGTTCTCATAATTAACAGAAAACAACAATTACCTGCCGCAAGCTCAATTTTGACTTGTCGAAGAATGTGCATTTCCGGATGCTTTGTCAACTGCAGCATGTCTCACTCTTTTTTTTTTATTTACAGCAATTTTCATAAAACATCCTCACCGATTTTTCATTATTTTCGACAACTTTATTGCAATGCTGCATTTTTCACACATAAGCTTTCCTTCACTTGCCAGAGCTCCTTCTTCTGCAGTTTTCGGACAAATCCGAGCTCCTCAGAATCCCAACGAAAAAAACCCCACAAACAAGGTGGCGCAACAGTTGTTACCCTATGTTCTTTGGCTGTATTTTTTTTATGAATGAAAAACGTTGATTCTGCTCTTGAATTGTGTTTACTTGATGTCTTAATTTTTTCGATTAAGTCGAGAAAATGATATCGGCCAAGTGGCTGCCGCCAGAATTGATTACTCTTTCCAGAACTTCCGGCGATGGGTTCTCTCATTCTTGACGGATATTTTCTTTGAGGGCTTCAAGAGTGAGGTTTGTTGACATAGACTCGTGACTTTTTAAGTTTGGAGTAGTGAAATCGGGCGACCTTGCCGACCAGTGTAAATCACTAAAACGAGAGATTAGGCGACCCGGAAATGCAGCCCTCAGAATTTCGGTTCTGGCTCGTTCAGTATGAGCCGTTGCTCCTTTCTGTTGGAATCACAAGTCCCAATTCATACAATTGAGGACGGAGAAAGTCGTTGAGCATGGCTCTGCAACGATCGCCGTCCACAGTAGGTTATGATGGCTTTTCGTGTCTTACACGCGGATTTTCGGTGCTCTAGAAACGACAATTCTGCTTATTCACATATCCACAGAGATGGAAATGGCGAAATAGATAATCGTAATTTTTAACGGACTGAAGTTTAGTTGAAAGAGCTAAGAAAACCTAATCAAATACACATGGAAGAACATTTTCTACTCTCTGACTATCGTCGCAATTTTCAAATGCATTATAATTTTGGTTCCATCAATGAATGTATATGCAAAATGTGATTGAAACAGATAATCAAATATGGAAGTTATGTATCGTGCCCACAAGAATGCCACAGACGCCTTTTCCTGTTTGCATTTCTGAGCTCGATTGTCCTTATTAATATCAATGTAACTAAAATTAAATCAAAATGCCTTTTTTTCTACTTCTTTCTTCTGGCTGCCATCGAAAGGTCCTTTTTTCGTTTATCAAATCTTTTAAAATGAGGATAGTGCTTCACCGTCAGTAAAACAGTAATGAATTATATACAATTATATATCGTCGGGGATAGTGCAAATCCGCGAAACTAGCATTGGATAATTGCGCGTATCTGACAAAATGTAGCCAATTGAAGCAAATCCGCGTAATTGTTGTAGGGCCTTAATTATTTACATATTAAATTGATATATTTTTCTAACAAGAGATAGAACACATTAATAATTACTTTCTATGTAAAAATGAGCTTAAAATTCATTGAATTAATAAAGTTATTAAGTTTTAACCTTCCTCTGTAAAACTGGATCTATTGCAGATACGCGGCCTTTACGTATGGTAGATTCGCGGATTTACACTATCCCCGACGATATGTATGTTGCTAACTCACTAGATACCAGGATCTGATTTAAGTGTGATCGCATCTAGTCGTCCAGTTTTTGAACAGATTGAAAATGGAATTATTTTTTAGAAGAAAATCTGTACTTATACTTGTACTTGTATTAAAATTTCATTTCTTGTCAAATTAAACCAAATATAATTACCACCATATTATCAAATAACATTTTAGCGTTGATTGCTGTTTGTTTGTTTTTTTGATTTTGCTTAATAGACATTTACACGGAAAAAAATGATTTAATAAAATTTATTCAACCAATTTACTAGTTCAACATTTTTAATATTTTCTTAAATTTAGTATTTACTTAGTAATTTACGATAGTAATTGATTACGAAAAAATTAAAGCAAAAAATTTTGATTTTATAACAATAAAAGAAAAATAAACTTAAATTAATAATTGTAACAACAAAGATACATTGAACTAAAGTTTGTGAAACAATAATCGAAAAATGTAGTTTGGTGATTGTAAAGATAGGAAAATTTGTATATCAGAAAAGGAAATATAAAATTAATCTTCGCTTCGATTGATTGAAAAAAAAATATTAAAATTTGCAGTCTCTTGTTTCGCCAAGTAGAATAAATCCGTGCTAAATTTATATGATTTTCTGTGATTCACAAACTCCTTGAATTAGCCATATCGCGGCAAATTTAACGTAAATAATAACTATGTATAAACATTTTATTGATATTAACAAAAATAGAATTGATTACAGAAATCCTTAGTAATATTATTAAAGTTTTATTTAATTTCTATAAAAATGTTTCAAATATTTTACTCTATATCATTTATTTATGATTAATTCAGTAAAATAATTTGATCAGTCTTTATTTTAACATTTTTTGGATTTTTGTTTTTATTTGTATCACATTGCCTTCTTTGCTAGCTAATCTTGTAATTTTTCATTGCTATCAGCATTTGGAACTACATATCCGACTACTAGTAATGAAAAAAATATATAGTTTTTGTCTTGTTTTTGAATAAATATTGTGCTTTTTTTAATTTTAATATCCCCTTTTCTTTATTTATTTATTATTTATATCTTGATTTTATTTTTCGTAACAATAAAATGGCATATAGTAGATTCCCGATAATAAAGACTCATTGACTTAAATTGAATAGGGCGAACGCTACGATCAAACATTAATACATATCTATATATGCATAGATTGCTTTTGTAACCTACGAAAACTGTTCAAGTGCAAATCGGATTTTCGGACTGACGGTTCCGTAAATTTTTGCGCGCGTAAAGTACGTACAACTTTTTTTCTTTTGTATTATAAACTATTTTTAATTATTTTCGTTTAAGTATAGAGTATAATATTGCACATAACTTATATCTTCTCACATAAAGCTATTTTTGTGATAGAGCTGGTAACAAAATATATCCGAAAACCATAATTTTGATTTCACGGTTCCTAAGTTTTCAGGGAAATAGCGAAAGTGAAGAAAGTGACGCTTTAAGCAAACTAATTTTTGAAATTTCTCCAACATTTTATTAACTACCATATATTTTCATAATTCTCTTCTTTCAAGGATATGCTCCCAGTTTAATATCGTTCAATATTTTATCTTATTCCTTTGATATCAAGGGTAACAACAATTCATTCCTTAACTTTGGATATTTGAAACCTCTCCAATCTAATGTGGTAGCATTTTCTTAATTTTTTCTCCGTTATTAGCATCCCAAAATCAATTGAAACATCATTCAAATCATATTGGGAGAATTCCTTGCAGATCTGTGAACTTCAAACAGTTACACGAAGTTAATATAGGAAGACATGTATGAATGTATATGCGCTATAGAAACAGGAAATAAGAACTACAAAATTGAATAGATAAAATGTATAAAACGTTAAAATTGGACGATTCTAAAGTGAATCGTTATCGGTCATGCAGTCTGTCGATTTGTGCAAAAAAGATTAGTTATACAAAAACATTTTCGAAGTCCTCTAGTTCACACATTGAAAATAAATCGTTCTCCTCTGTATGGTACTTAGTTGACAATGACGTACACCGACCTTGAATATCCTGGTCAGAAAAGTTATTGCTTTCATATCGCAGACGTATAGGCAGAAATATGAATATTTAAAATGTCACTAACATGCGATTTACAGAAATTCATAAATGTTTTACTTGGCAGGATACGAAGAGCTACCATGCCGTTGTATTTCGCGCTATTACTACTGAGCTTTGGAGCATGAGAGGGAGAGGAGAGGACTATATATTATATAACCTAAAAATTAATTTAAAATCGGCATGGGCTTGTTCATCGCAATTTAATTTATCTTGTTGCGTACAGTATCATATTAAGGGAATGTCCACAATAATATATCTTTTTCTATAGACAAGAGTCTTATTTAAACATTTTTTTTAAAGTACCCATGTATACATATAAGCCCTGAAAACTGAAATTATGATCAATTTTGGCCTGGCTGTCGAATGCACTTAAAATTTTCCAAGAACTTCAGAAGATTTATGATGTTGCTAAGGCGGATAAGCATTTAAAAAGAAATGCAGCGATACATTCAATACTTACATTAGTTAGTGAGAGTCACATTACACAGCACAACTCAGGGAGAGCTGGTAGAATATTGTAATTCAAAGATTGAGTCAAAATCATGAAATCCCCTGCACGCCATATGCACGCCGTATTGCTTCTTAGGGGAAACGACATTTGTCACAGGTCAACACTTTTTTCATAAGACCGAATATAATTCCTCTTTACAATTAATGGTTTCGTCAATTATATTTCCTCTAAACTATTCAAACGAATTTTTAATTGAGTTGCGGGTGCTGTTAATGTTTTTCCTCTACTCTGTAGAAAAGTGTTTGGTCAAACGCTACAATGTTGTAATACATATCGCAATGAGCGCGTGACTGCTGCTAATCATTCTGGTCAGTCGCATGAGAACCCTGAGAGTACGTAAAGAAGCACTGCCAGACACATATTGATGAGAATGTTTTACGAATCAAACCAAAGCGTTTAGTGTTTACTTAGTGCGTTAGGAATGATCCGGAGCTACGGTCTATTTCAGAGTTGAGTGAACGAGAACAATTAAGGAGCGCAGGTTCAAAGTGATCATCGCAATCGCAACAAAGAATAGTGGCGAACTGACGACAACAGTGATGATATTATGTTGCAGACATAAATACATTTTGTCAGTGAAAAATAATAAGTGAAAAATACCCGTCTCCCACGATAAGGAGATTAATCCACTACTATGGAGACTGTACAAAGATCATTGCCTCCTAATCCTAAGGAAAAGGCGAATCCTATTTCGGTACTTTTTTTCATTTGGACTGCAGAGGTTTTCAAAAAAGGATACTGTAAAATCTTGGATATCGGTGACCTTTTTCAGCCGTTAGTAGTTGATAAGTCACAATCGTTGGGCGATAGACTTGAAGAGTAAGTAGTATTTGTTTTACTATAAAAATAAGACTATAACAGAAATATTAGAACTACATTTATCAAAATTTAAAAATTATTATTGAAATTATTGTACCCATTAGGGATTTCGGAAATTTTAATGTAGATTTAAAAAGGGGGAAATTCAGCATTACCATGATAACCCAAAAGGATCAAACTTGTTGGCTATATAACTCAATAATATATTTTGTAGAATAAAACACAAACTATATTAAAAAATAATTACTAAAAAACATATACTCTGATCCACTACCGCCTTCTTCTGAGATCAGAAAAGGACTTGTAATAAGAAGCAGTAAGGCCGTGATGTTCTTTTTACATCATTTAATAGACTTTAGCTTTAGCGTGTAAAATTGCACTGTTTATAAGGAACTTATACGTTAAATTGAGGATTATCACTACTAAAAAGCATTTTTGTGTGATTTAATGTAGCAAAAAAAAACCTTTTTGCAGTATATGGTGAATATGAATATTTCGAAATATGAGGTGTAAGTGTTACATCGTTTTCAAAGTTATTTTGTAGCTAGTGTTGTACTAAATTATATAGAGTTTTTTCAGTGTAGTATTAATAATTAATCGTTCAACATTTATGGCAATCACTTATTCCTGAGCAGATTTTGCATCTGACGTTACGTACTCGGGCTAATAATTTATATTTTTTAACGAACTGCTTTACATAAATATAAATGCTTTCTATTTTGTATTTCTATATAATTATTCAATATCTTGAGTATTTTTTATATTAAATGAAAAACCATAATTGTTTTTATTATAATTAGTGGGCCCTATTATTAAATCCATTCGAATCGAATAGAAAGAAACTTAAAACATAGATTCTTTAATAAAATTCGTAAAATTTGCAGAAATCCTTTTAGTTAACTTTGATTTCAATTAGTTTTTCCACACAAAATGTTAAAATAATTCGATTCGTTTTTCGTATCTAACCACTTTGAAAAATTCTGCGGTAATGTGAACTTCAAATGTAAATTGGGAACTGAATTATTTAGCTTACATTAGCAAGAAACTCAGTGATGTAGCGTGGAATTCTGATACTCAGTGCGAACCCTAAATACTCCGCCTCCCTATTTTCGCAATTAAGCAAAAATATTTATAAAAATCTGTGGTACCTAGTCTGTGACTATTTCAAATAGATTCAAAATAAAACGTCTTAAATTAAAATTTAATTCTGCGTGTTTTTTTAACGCAAACCCTTTTCATGCGCTATAACAACACATAACCATGATAGAAATAAAAATTATACAATAATATTATGAATAAATTGCGCACTCCTACATATTCGACGAATCATATAAAATAAATAAATTTAACTTTACAAGAACAAATTTAGGTATTCGTAACAAAGCCAGTCTCCTCTACCACCACCCCATACTGCGCTACTGGAGCAAATATTGTGATATATTTGCCTAGAATGATATATGATATATAGTTGGGTGGGTCATAAGTTTTTGTTTATTTTTTTCATCTCTCCAGTGGAAGAACTACGGTGAGGAAGGACGTTCGTGGTGTAGTATATGGGAGCTAGGTTTTCGGAAATTTAATCACAATAGATCGTTTCATGACGTAATAAAGCGCGTTTTATGTAAAGTACTAACAAAAATAAATCGGTGTCCAGCGTGCATTTAATTAAATCGTGGATCAAGAAATTCAAGAGATTGGGTGAACTAATTGAAAAAAAAAAACAGCACGGTCACGGAGCAAAAGACGCGACAGGACGGGACAATTTTTCTTTATCATACATCGGTGTATTCCTATCTTATCTCGTACCACTTGGTACTTTTATCTGTGGCTTATGTCGTCATTTGAAAGATACGACTGAAATCCGCTATAGTCTATCGGTAAGTGTAATGCTAGAACGCAATTAACGGAGACTCTCTATTGAGCATGTACATATATAAGACTTTAGGAAATTCTAAACTTCCATAAAGTACTACATAATGTAGAGGTTATTGTATAATTCTTCAAGTATGAAGGATTTTAAATTATTTTTTTGTTTCATAGGAGAAAAGTGTTTTGAGAGTAAATACAATGGATTATGGAAAATGAATAAATTTATAGATTTATGTTCAAGTATACGATTCATACTTTGTCTGCTTTTTCTAAAATTACTATAAAGTATTCCCTAACATATGTTCCCCTTATTTTGAAAGTAGTCTAAATCATAAAGACGATGTTGTCTTAAAAGAATACAAAATACAAATGGAATTTTGAATATCAAATACTTTAAACTAAATAATTGAAATACTTAAATTAACTCTAGATTTTTTACAAAATGTAAAATTTTAGTCAATGTCTTTGTTTTTAGCTAGATTTAATAGGAATACACTCTGCGTCAAAACGATAACATGTCAATGAATTTTAATGTGTTCTCAAAACGGATGATAAGTGATTCAATTTACAATTCACTTTATATTTTTCCTAATATCTATTTATATATACATATATATAAATATATAAATAAGCAAAGCGTTGTTGCAATATGTATTTATATGCAAGTATCTTACACTTTTTTTTTTATGGGAGCGGGGAAATGCTCTTACCCACGATGTACCGGACTTCCCAGCAAAAGCTGGGCCTACCGGCTAAAACCCCGCTCCCTTCCCCCAGGAACTCCACCCCGGAACCGTCTGTGAAACATTACTTCGGGGTGGAGTCCTATATCACCCCCCACAACATGGCCCCCCTACCCCGCGCTCCCTGCTCGCGTCCTGTTCTTTCTGGCGAAGGATCCCCTTCACGAAAAGGACGATTCTTCGCCAGAAGTCCCTCCCCTGTAGTATCTTACACTATAGTTAGCGAGAACGTCTAACAGCCAACTGTCATTTGTTTAATTTGTCGGATTGGTGCAGAGAAATCCATTCGTATATAAAATTTTGATAGAAATTCTTAATCAACAAAAATTTATTTATATAATAGTAAACCTATCAGTTTTTTCACGACTATGTTGTTGCTAAATAATTCGGAGTTGGCTTTGGAATTTGTTTCCTTGCATTCTCAATGGGTGTTGATCGTTCCTAGTAGCTTCATTTTGATTTAAATCCTTCAGGGAAGGAGATGAATCCATTTTGCGTATTTCCTCAGGAAAGCAGCGTTCCTGCTGCTTTCTCAATGCCATCCCAAGTACAATGTCGCCGATCCATACAACATCTCCAGAAGAAAGTTCTTCCCTAGATACGACTCTATGCTTACAATTTTAGTTAGCAATTTGCTATTGTTTGATTTCCTTATTTTCGTTTATCGTTTTTTCAAGGTATTTCGGCTTCAAGTAATGTTCGTTTATCGGAAGAGTTGTTCCAATTGTTCTACCTATTAGCATTTCTGCCGAAGACAAGCTATTAGATAAAGGCGAAGTCTTGCACACAAGTGGAGCTAGGCAAGGATCAGTATTTTTCTTTAATATTGATTTTATCATTTTAACAGCTGATTTTATGAATATGTTGCTCGGAGAAGTGATGAAGTTTCATGATAAAACTCTCATACTTTTGCGAATTATACAAATATAAAAAAGTTAAGTTTTTCAAATTGAAATCTATTGTCAGATCTAACGATATTACAAATTCCATGTTTAGTAAATAGATTTAGTGTGATTAATGACAAATTCAATGGTTCGGTTCTTCAGCCGAGCTATTTTAGGAAATCTAGAGAAATAGTCGCTAACAATCAGATAAAATTGACTCTTATAAAAAAAGAAGTTCATTCCTATAATTTGCGAAAGACCTTGTGGTCTTTCTAAAATCGAGGTCAGATGTATGTATATTGAGCATTGAAATTCCGAGCCACTATACTGCTTGTTTTGCCCTTACTTTACACTTGACTATAACGAGGTAATCAGCATGAATTTTTTCGAGAGCTTTGTGACACAATGCTGATGTAGTCATTCCATCAGCGTTCTTTGACACCTTATTCAAAATTTTATTAACGAAAAATTCTAAAACTTGTAGCAATCCTGAGTTATGTTATTATTAATTATTATTATTAAAGGGAAAGGGGGAGGCGTCAACCTCGAGCGCTCAGACCACAGGTCCATTGCACTCAACCCCTACCCTATCCGAACTTCTTAGTCATCTTGACGAACCTAAGAACATCAGACAGAGATTGAGAATTGAAGTCTTCCATTCTCATTACATCAGCGCCAAACGCCGTCATGCGCGCGCGGGAGAAGGCCGGGCAGTTACAAAGAAAGTGTTCCGTGCTGTCCTCGTCCTCCCCACACGAAGGACACGTCGAGTCGCTGATGATCCCTAGGGTGTTCAGATGCTTGCCGCATGTGTTATGTCCCGTGACCGTCCCTACAAGCCTTTTGCAATCTTTCCTGCCTAGGCCAAGCAGAAGTTTTGCATTGTTCTTGTCTGGACGTTCAATGAACCATTTGGTGAATTTACAGGCTGATATACTGGACCATCTCTGGCCATGTATTAAGTCCATGGATCTAGTTATCCAGTCTTTCAGCCTTGTAGAGCTGACACCAACAATGGGCTCCGGTCCCAGGGGAGGAGAGCTTGCGCCCTCTTTCGCCAAAGCGTCAGAGGCCACGTTGCCGTCAATTCCCCGGTGACCAGGGACCCATATAAGATGGACCTGATTGTGCTTGGCAGCAGAATTAAGTCTTTTCTTACATTCCTGGACAATTCTTGATTTAGTGGTGGGATTAAGTAGAGTGGCAAGAGCAGCCTTACTGTCGCTGCAGATGCCAATCCTCCTACTATGCCACCTATGAGCAATTATCCAGTTTGCCACATCGAGAATGGCGGCTACTTCGGCTTGAAAAACCGTTGCAGTTATTCCGAGTGATATACTGTATTTGATTTCTTCGTTCAAATACCATCCAGCACCCGTACCAGATGGGGTCTTCGATCCGTCTGTGTAGAAGATATCAGTCAATCGATCCAGTAATTTGTTGGGATCATCCCATTCTTCCCTTACCGGGAGATTTATCCGAAATCTTCTTCGGAACATGGTAATTTGCGTCATATCATCCGTCGGCATGCTGAAGTGAACGCAGTGCTCTTCAAGTCTACGGGATAAGACGCCATGTCCGATGGCATGTCCGTCATGCCATAGTCCAGACTTTTTTAGTCGACATATAGCTGAGTTATGTTGGTATCATGCTAAATTCGAAAGTAATGCTAACTAGTGTATATATCCTTTTTCATTTAACCTTTTAGCTCAATCAAAAAAATAAATTGCATGACGATGACTGATATTGGCGGGTATAACTCCCGTCTACGCATTTTTGATAAATCTACAAATTGGTATTATTTCATATCCTGGTTGCTACTTCATCTAAATTAATACCCACAGGTTCACAATTGTCAGCTGCCAATTCCTCTGTTATAAACACATATAGAAACAACATTTTAACTTATCTGTATCTTGGCTTACGAAGATATTTTAAATGGCAATTTTTAATCGCTGTATCTTGGCTTACGAAGATATTTTAAATGGCAATTTTTAATCGCAGACTTTGAGAAATCGATTTTAGAAGCACATTTTTTATTTCATTTTAAATTAATTGTTGATCTCTCTAAAAGGATTTTGATTGATCCATTTGTTAATTTAACGTCAAATGGCCATTTCTAAACAAGTCTGCTACTTTGTCTGTATTAAGCAAATTGTAATAAAATTACTCCGTGAGTTTCAAGGTATTACAATTGATTCAGGTTTTTCAAAACCTGTTAAGCTCTTAATTATTCATCAAATTAATTGATTGGTCAACCAATTTTTCCTAAGGTCTGACGATTATTTCCAGAGAAACATGCTGTACCAAAGAAGGAATTTGAACAATTCTAGAGTATTCGATTCCTCTCATGCATGATTTCGATTATCACCTTGAAGGTTGTAAAGTATTTTCTACTTTAGGTTTGATCAAAGCTTACGACAAATTCCTGTGGAATCTGACTATATTCCAAAAACCGCAATTTGTATCTTTTTGGTCTTTTTGAATTTGCACGAATTACATTTGGCTTTTGTATGTAGCTCAAACCTTTCAGAGATTTAATATTAATATTTTAATTTAATAATTCAGTTCCTCAGGACTTTCAATTTTATTTCGTTTACCTTGATAAAATTTTGATAGATTCTTACTCTAAACAGCAACATTTGGATCATTTCAGAAAATTGTTTACAGGAATGTGGCTTGATCATCAATTTCGAGAAATGTAATTTCATGAAATCCGAAGTGAGATATCTCAGTTATTACATCAATGCAGATAGAATCAAGCAATCTCCGAAAGTTAAGATAATTTCAGAATTGAAACTAGCTTGCATTGTCAAACAACTTAAGTATGTATGGAGCCCAGGCCTGCCTCCACCGACAGGACCCTTGTTTCCGAGGTATCCTCTGTCTCGTAGATGGGGGTGTGGTCCTTTAGGTAGTCCCCCATCATTCGTAAGAAATACAGGGGAACCCTGAATTTGCGCTTTAACGCATTAAGCGCGTCTCCCCATCTCACCGAGCTAAAGGCGTTGCACACACCCAGAGTCACTAGTAGGCACAACGGGCGTGAATAATGATTTCCGCTTTCAGTGGCCCAGGCCGCGTTGACTACCTCCTGGATAGCATGCACCGTAGACCTCCTTTTCCGAAAGTCATACTGTCTTTCGAAAAAGTCTTCAGCAGCCACAACAGCCGAATGGAGGCGAGGCTTCAGGAGCTTCTCCAGGAGTTTGCCGGCTATGTCGAGCATACACAGTGGCCTGTACGAACCGGAGGACTCTACCGGCTTCTTGCCCTTGTTCGTCAGCACAAGCTTACCTGCCTTCCAGCGGGAGGGAAAGATTTTCGCTTTCAGGTAGGCATTGTATTTGCATAACCAGTAAGAGCCCTGGATGGCTCGCCGCCAACGCCTTTAACATCTCTGCTGGGAGCCCGTAGGGCCCCGGCGCCCTATGATTCTGGAGATTCTGCGGGGCCCTCGTAAGCTCCTCCATTGTGGAGGGAGGAGAATCGAGTGCCTCGCCGGTCGCGCGCTTAGGCTCCAGCGCTCTGAGAAAGCACCCCAATTTACGAAGCACAATCCTATACCAAAACCAGACCCCAAAAATCATCATTAAAATCATCCCCCATCATCATTAAAACCATCCCCCATCTTCCAACAGCGGTGTTTACTGGACTTGATGGCCCTGCGAAGGTCCACTTCGCTAATTTGGTCTGGAAGTCTGCTATCGGCTCATTTGGAGTGAGGTAGCAGCTGACGTAGGTAAGGTCATTGCTCCTAACCCAAACGAAGCCGGCACTCGCGCCATAGTTCGCGACGCTGAAGCGTCGCAGTTGCGGGACCAAGATTGCCGCCGTTCCGAGGTCATCCCGATATGATATTGGCCCTCACGGTCTGAAAACCGATGAAAACCACATCAGCGTTTTTCACGAGACGGATCTGACCAAACAGGTCATGGGCCATCCTGCTCCTGTTTAGATTGCCCTGAAGTGCAAATGCCATTAGTTACGTTTGGCCTGGCTCATGGCATTACGGTAGAGCCTGCAACATGCCGCCGAGCTCCGGCCTTCCCCGCCACTTTTGGGCAGAGGAAGCACACCGGTTCGGCGGTACACCCTTTTGCGGGATGACACGCTCTCCGCACCGGAAGCAAAGTTTGCTTTGGTCTGGGTCATTGCAGGTCTGGCTTTGGTGCACGTACCCATGGCACTTAAAACACCTGGGCATAATCACCCACCGCCTCGTCGAGGTCCGCTATGGCCATCCGCTGGCTACGGCCGTTTGTACGGGTCAGCGCGCCGTTGTAGCCCCCTTGGTTCCTTCTGAGGGCCTCCCTAATCCCTAAGGTCTTCCCCTTCGCGAGCTTCCGACTGGGGTGGCGCGGAGGTTTTCTCCTTCTTCTTCCATCGTGTAGCAGCGAATTTCGGCGCACAGCCTCCTGGGCTCGTCCAGACCGTCCAATGCCTCTTCCAAGGCAGACAAGCCGTCCTTGATCACCCTGGAGATGTTGGGCTGCTTTCTCAAGGCAACCAACATCTCCCGGATTATTCCCTTCATTTGGAAGAAACCCCTCTCCAGGCTTTCGTCCACCTCCGTCACAGCCTGGTTGCCAGCCCGGCAAGCAAGAGGCCCCCGAATCTCCCTTGCAACGTTCAGCCCTGGTTCCGCCAGAGTAACTGCCATGTCGTTGCGTTTCTTTCTTTGGCTCCGTAGACTTATCGTTATTTTCACTGTACCACCGTCCTGATCCTAACATCATGGGCTGTTCACCTCTTTGTTCCGGGTGTTTGAACACTTCGTCGTTACTACTGTCGTTCGGATTTTTCATCTTGTTAAAATAAAATGAATTTATTCTTTTGTAATTTTTCTTTCAGCGGAGTCTTGCTGGTAGAGAGGACAGTCGTAGTTGTGTGAAAATATCGGTGTAGTCTGGTCGTTAAATTAGGTCTCACACTTTCGTTTAGACCACCCGATTCCTTTGACATTTATTCTACACTAAATTTCTTGTGTTGTGCTGGTCCTTTTCAGTTGGGTTATCCGCGATGTCGTCTTTTAGTCGCCCAGCGACAACGGGGTTGGGTTCTTCCTCTCCTCTTCCTCCTTGCTGGTTGCAGAGGTAGGATCTCACGTTGATCCCGGAAAAAGCTTTTTGAACACCAGCTGCGCCAATGCTAAAACTCTTTGATCTTAAGTCCACTGTAAACTCGCGACGATACCCATAAAAACTCCCTATTCAAAATCCATACAACTTTTTTTTGGACGCCGAACAATCTATCCGCGTGCATGTCTCTTCTTTTTATTTTTTAATCTTTTGTTTCAACTCAACTACGGCTGATCTTCCGATTCAATTTCGACTCAACTACCGACTAATGAGTGCTTCTTCCATTTTTAATTCCTCATTTAGGTCAGTGCTGCTGGTTCGGTAAAGCGCAGTCAATGGCCACTGTTGTTTAATAGGTGTAATGTTTTGAAATATGATCCATGGCTCACACAGGTGGGCCGCTAAGACAATTTGCCAGCGTTTAGCTTTGCCTCACCAGATATTCGAAAATGTCTGGTCACCCGGTATTTCAGCAGTTCCTAACATATATTTTTATTTTATTCGATGAAATTAATTTTTCTTAAAATATTGTTTTTACCACTACTCGTATAATGACTTTCAGATCGCAATAGAGATATTCCCCCTAATTGTAAGGAAAACCCAGTTAGAGTGATAGTTTGACACCTTCGCATGGAATGGGACATTTTAGAGAATGCGCCGTAAGAAGCAATATTATTTTGCTGTAATTAAATACATCATGACATAAAGAATAATTTCTTTACACCTTGTGTTTATATGTTTGATTAGGGTTTTAGTGTAATTAGAATTTAAAACTGCATATATTTCTTTTTACCTTAATTAACAATATTAATTAATTATTAAACTTTTTTCAGAAAATGGGAGAATCAGCTAAAAAATTCAAAAAACCCTTCCCTTCTAAAGGCGATGGCTTCAACATTTTGGCGCGAATTTTTTTACTTGGGATTAATGGCTGTATTTAATGAACTTTGCATAAGACTGACAATGCCAATTCTTTTAGGCAAACTCTTATTATATTTCCGGTAGGTATCAAATAATATTTTTAATTAATCTTGTATTTTTTTTTAAAAAGAAGTGTGCATGTGTCCCAAAGTTACCATAAAGAATAAGTTTTTTTGCTTTAAATTTTATACAAGACAAGAATGAACGACTCTTCCTCAAAACAAATATTTATACCACAGATCTGTAATACTTTTGCTTAAACGACTTAATTTTAATCAATTACTAATTACTATTTATTATTATTTATATATATATATATCTAATAATTTATCATGATTTTTAATTCTGATGGTCACGTCACGTCACGTCTTATAAATACAACTTTATGAGGCACATGTGCATTCTATCAAATTTAAAAATCTTTAGAAAATATGATATGTTTAGTATTTTTAAGAGATATTTAAACATTATAAAGAAGATGTTGATCTACATATGTAAAATAACATTATGGAAATTCTTATTACGCATTCTCAAAATTCAAACAATTTTTGAAGTTGATGAGTCGTCTAAATTTAGTAAAAATATGGCAAATATCATAACTTTGACAACTTTTAATAATTAATTAATCTATTCAAATAATACTCTTGAAATAGAGATTTCAATAAATGTTTATTTGGTTTGGTTTTGCTCCCTACAGCAACTTGTTATGTATCAGAAATAATTAATTGATAGATAAAAGTACATATACATTATGATATGCAAATTTATGTCAACTTATTAAGAATAGTACCTGCTCAAAAATTAGAATCCTTAATTATAAACTTCATTGGTCAATAATTAATTATTAAATAATTAACCCCAAAAAGTATTAAGTAAAGAAATTCTGTATTTATTCTACCCTGTAAACATTTTTTACATGGTTTCCTACTATTTTCGTAGTAAATTTACATGGCAGAGAGATCGAAAAATTAATCTAATCCGCAATAACAATAGTATAATAAAATACACAGTGAAATATGAATGGCAATCCTTGATCGAAGTAAAATTAAACTAAGAAAATGGCACATATTCACAAATTTCCAAGCATTTTTACATATGTTTGGGGAAAAATTAATTAAAAATTTGTAAAGTTACTGCAGTTTTGCGTAAATAAAAAATAAATAAATTACGCCTTTGTGGAATTAAAGTTATACTTTATTGGAGTAATATAACTTTTTTTTCTTGCAATATTTTTCATATTTCGAGTATACTATGCTTGAGTTTAGTAATTTTGCAACTCGAGAGAGTAATTTGACTAAATATTCAAAGTGGTTTTATATATAATTAGTATTTATGTTTTATTCTATTGTATCTCTTATTGAATTTTTGTATCGAATCTTTTCTATTTTTATAGGCTTTTTTTAAACGATTTTAATACCTTTGACAAGGATACAATAGGAAATACAACAAAGAGTGAATACTGCCACATTTTAGCAGAATTACATTTGTCCAAAAATGCAGTTAATGTACATATATGCTATATGAATGTATAAACAATAAAATGCTTTCTTAAAGCCAACACTTTATTTCTATTGATTAAATAACACATATTATTTCCAAGGTAAAAAAAATTGAATTGAACAAAATTTAAGTTAACAAACATACAATAACAACACGTTTTAAAAATTAATATAGTATTACGATATATAAAATTCATTTAGAAATATTTCAAAATTCAAAATGTTCTCAACAAAAAAAATAATAATTTGAAATACCTCTGAACGTCGTTTTACAGCCAACCTAAAAGGTGTAAAACTTTTTTTCGGTTTCTTGAACATATTTAACTTTAAAGTTTCGAAAAATTACATTTTCCGCCGCTAGTTTCCGCATCTTCCCTAAAGATGTCCTTGGATATTGTGTAAATATGTAAATTTATCATATTTTTCAATTTTGCAATATATCGTGTACGACTTATCAAGGGTACAAGCTCACATTTGTGTTGTGAAAGCAGAAATAGCACATTTTCTTATATTCTTAAGAAAAAAAAACGACAAGAAATGTAATTTTTTTATACTCATAAGTTAATATCTCGGAAATTTTAAGTTCTTACAATATCGGCGAGTAAACCTCCAATTCAATTTAAGCCAATACATGGTTTGTGAGCATTGTAATAGATATTTTAAATTTTCTTTATCAAATTGCATTTTGAATGCTATTTTTCCTCCTTATATTATGAGTATGTTGGTTAAAAAAAATATACATACAAGAAACTCTAAAGCCATTCAAATTCCTTTTGGATATATGTATACATTGAAAATATTGTAAAAATAAATAGTTTCTTTTATGACTTCCACTAATTCAAAAAAATTTTTTGCTTTTATTTGCTGCTTCTAGAAAACACATTTTATGTTTAATTAATTATTGAAAAATAAGAATGATTTATATTACTTACTACAGCCATTCATGGTGAATTTATTGCTAAACCAATTTCCTCAAACGTTTTTTCCCTCTTAAATTATAAGATGTTTCCATAATTAATAATTAGGTGAAATTGTCTTAATTAATGATATTTTGTATTATAAATTTTAAAAGTTATTTTAAAGACTGCATAGATAATTCAATAAAATCTTTGCAACTATTTAAATCATAATTAAATATTATTTATTTTGCTTATATATATAAAAGTTGAGACTTTATTTAGGTTCGTTGAAAGAAGAAAAGAAATAAACCTTGAAAAATACAAATTTTGGTAAATACAACAATATTATAAATTGCTTTGTAACTATGAAAGAACATGGATTAATAGATTTAATTTTTAAATATATCAATGTATGCGGAAATGTATCAAATGTAAATAAAATCGATTTTTCTAGCAATTTAAATCCAGACAAATTTAGATATTTTTTCTAGCAATTAAAAGATAAAAGAGTCAATATTGCTGGCGAGCATTAGCTCACAAACTTAATTGTTTAATTTTCTGCCTCCTCTGCGTAAGAGTCCACGAGGTGGCACTGCTTGCGATTTACGTAACATTCTCCTGATAGGTTCGAAGTACTATATACGTAGTTGGTGCGATAATTGTAAAGGCGAAATTGTAGCAAGGATCTTACGTTGTGAAAGATGGTGGTGAGGTACTATAAATGTTACATATATTTACATATATAATACAACATGAAGGATCGATTTCTCACAATACAGATGTAAAAGACTTATCATATGTACCATAAGTTGGGGTTAAGATAAGAAAATAGGCAAATGCAAATTGATAATTGTAGTGAAAACCAATTATTACATTTAGTAGTAATAACATGATAAGAAAGAGCGGCTAGTTACAGCCACAAATATGATGTGGAGGTGTAATGGATATGCGTCACGTCATGGAAGAGGAAAACCAAAAAAATGTATATCAATTCCAGATCAACTGCGCACTTTAGCTCACCACAGTGTTGTTCAGAACTCCAGCTGAACCTAAAATTGAATTATCTCACATTTTTTACGTTGAAAAAATATTGTTTTTATTTCTGAATCTTTATGGGGCGCGTAACTTAAAATTTACAAATATCTAAAATAATAACTACCCTAATACTCAGTACATTATTTTCCTAATTTTAATTTTTTATTATTAATCTGATAATTCAGTTTCCAAAAGCAAATAATCATATTTTCTGACAACCTGAGGCGTATCAGAGTGGTACTGTATCTCAGTGTTTTATTTCAAAACGCTTAAAATGTTTTATTATGACCTCACCCATTTGATTAACATTGTTTCGATTTTAAAACACTTTAAAGCTTTTTTTTATAGCAATGTTAAAATTTGTATTCTCTTTGTGGGCGAATAGTAAAAAAAAGCGAACGGATTTTGGTTTTCGGGCTTTTATGAACGGACTTGTATAATGGTTTACACTTATTGAGAAACATACGATTTTACACTTATAAAGAAAAGCAGGAATCCGTTCGCCCCCAAGAATCCGGAGAGCAACCTATGTTACCGGGTTATTACTGTAGGATTGATCCTCGATGGATCTCGCCAAAAAGACACTAGTATAACTCTAATTAGATAATCTTCGCGTAGCGATTTATAGACTCCCATGATTGATTGGTAGTTCCAAAGACAAAGGGAACCAGTCAACTCAAAGAATGTTGAATCATGAATAATCTGACATTATTGCATCTGCATTTTAATTAATTAATTTGCGCGGATACGCACTTGAATAAACAAAAATGATATCTAATAAACAAAAATTATATTTAATTGAATAGGACTGATAATGATGGTTAATGCCACGAAGGATAAGTGAAATTTGCATGACTAATGCGAAGAAACCGCAGGATTTGGGAGACTTTCATATTGCGGGATTTATTGGAATTGATGTCATAAAAATTAATGAAATGGGTGACGTCATAATAAAACACTTTAAGCTAGACATCTTTACAGTTAGAACTTCGATTGATTAATGTTAATTATACTATCGCAATTACGAATTGAAAGAATGGCATATCAATTGTTTTTCTCTGCACACCATAGCAGACGCAACACATAATTTATTATCAAAAAAAAAAACTTCGTCATCGTTACAAGTATCTCATAATGATTACAAACAATTGTCTAATACGATTCCAAAAAAATGTAAAAACTAAAAACCCGAAAACAAGTTTCTTTGGATCTATGAGTAGAATCCATATGGAGGAAGCGGGAAGAATTAATGTTCCATTTTCAAAGTTCAATTAGAAATCTATTGCTTTACTTATGTACCTATTAAGATTAAATTAAAATTAAAAAATAATTTATTTGGACGTCTCTTCCATAATGTAAAAAATGTATACAAAAATTATGTTTTTCACTTACTTGGGTGGAAGATGTCTTAAGATGCGTCTTCTAAAATGCATTAAAATATCTGAAGGTGAATATCGATACATTTTTTCTTTGCTTTTATATCGCCTTTTGATTTAAATACTTTTATTGTATCTCGATCCGTAAACCGGGATATTCTTAAACTTTCTGATAGATGAGTTGCAGTACTTTTTTTTTTATAATTGACAATATTTTTTCCAATGTTTTGCCACGAGCCATTTTATTTTAATTTACTTTAGCCAAAGCCTTCACACTAATAACCCATATTTAGTAAAATAATCAAAAATAAACTGTTAATGTAAACAAAATTGATTCTAAGTTATCAGAATAGTTTTACTAACAAAATAATTAGGGGACAAACAATTTTGTTTTGTTGATGCGGCTAAACCATTTTGCTTTGTTTATATTTTTACTAATTTCAACGACCTCAAACGTGTACATAACAAACTTAAACTGAATATGATAGTGATATGATAGTTTTTCATTATCTCTATAATAATTTTTTTTTCTGAAAATAAGTACTAATTAAAAAGGCGAAAATTTAAATTAAACTGATTTTATTTTTTCATTTATTTTATTATTTAGATTCTAGGTATTATATTATGTATAATTAAATTACTGTTTTCTCTCTTGCAACCAAATAGGTTAAACAAGTATATAAAACCAACTATAAGTGACGGTTAGGAAGATTTAGTGTTATATTTGGATCAAATAAGTAACCCTAATAAAACGTTGGAACAAATAAAATAAAAATTTTTAAAAGCAAAATCAACTATTCAAGCAAGAGTTATTGTCATTGGTACCCTGGAGAAATTCTTCGTATACATATGGGTTTGTTATGAACCTGCTGTAGTCAGAAATTAGTGAACCAGTATGGCTTTTATTCCAAAAATATTTTTGGTAAGATAAAATGAAATATTCCTAAAGTCAGTAACTTAATAAGACAACTTAAAGCGATAAATATTGACAAAAAAATTTTTATTTTTTCAAACACAATGGTTGTTTGCATTTTGTACAAAGTAAAATGTAGTGAGGTCAAGACATTAATAGGTGCTTATATCTGAACAGAAAATTCCTTTAATTTTTTTCTAATACAAATGCAAGAGCGTATCCCTCAGAATTCAATAATGCGATAAACGATTAACAAAATATTATTTTTTCCTTCTTATTTACTTTATTTTCTTTTACGCAATACATTTAATATTTGATAAAGTCAACGTTATATTCTATTATAGCTATATAGTATATCTATTGTTCATATTTTCAATTAATTTTTCAGTATATTCTAGTGGTAGATCCTACCAGGTTTTCTTTACCGATGATTTAAGTTGTTGCAAAGTGAAAGTAATTTTCCGCTGCAGCTTTGCCTTCATAAGGGCCCACACATTTTTAATTGGATTATTATCAGGACGTGACATTGATATCCTCTTGATATTTCCATTCGGTACAAAGACGACTTCTTAATAACCCATTTTTGTAAATTTGTAGAACCCTTTCTGCATTCAGATTTCCAGTAAAAGTAATCAATTTTCCAAATCCTGGCGAACAGAAGCATTCCTACACATGAACTTTTATTGGGTGTTTTACAGTACGTATGATGTAATGCCGTCCTTTTTTAACTATACTCGTTTAGGTCCTTTATATGCCCAAAATGATGATTCATCAGTGAATACGACGTTTGTCCAATTTAAATCCAATAACATTACTGTTGCTAACGGAGTTGATCATACAAAGTGTAATCATAATGAATTTAAAAAATTTCATAGTTTCCTCAGAAAAAGAAAAAACAAAATAATATGAAAATGTAATCTAATTAAAAATAACTTTTTTAAGTTTTTATTAGATTTGTTAAGTAAAAATATATGATTCGCTTCCCTAAGGGAAGCTAGAAGGTCACACACAGAAGAATTATGGACCTCAGTTGAGCTTAAGGACCCTTTGCCGAAGATCACACTTCTAATCTGTGCCAAAGCCGAACAGTCACACGGAATGTGCGCTGTTGTTTCCTCGTCCTCTAGACATCGTCGTCATTCCGTCTTCACTGACATCCCTATTTTATAAAGTTGAAGTCTGACCCCGTGATGGCCAGATAAGTAACCCAGCTCCTTATATCCGCTTTGCTGCGGACAGTGGTGTTTGTTGACTTGGTACTACTTCCATTTTTTTCCGAACAGACATTACAGTTATTAACAGCATATATAGAAACTTATAATCGAGAATACCAATTATTATTTCAAGATACTGATCCTGAAATTATAAAGAAATATGGACCTATTAAATATCTCTAATCTTATCGATTAGAATCTATGCATCAATTTCAAAAAAATATGCCTATAGCATTACAGCTAGGCTTAATATTCCATTGACTTTGTCAATTAAATCATCCCTACAGTTTCCTAAAAATGTGTTACACAATTCATTCCTTTCTGAAGAATTAATTAATTTTGAAAATATTGATTTTAATTTGGGCTTAATAGGTGAAAATGTTACTTTTGCACATTCTGTTATTTACAAAGGAACTGAATATAAGATAAAACAAATTTGAAGTATCAGTACTTTCGAAATTACTAGGATATTATAAATCTTAAATTTTGCAATAAATGGTGATAAAACTTGCTTTGTTATTGTACAAAAATCTGATTTCCATTATTTGCCATATTTTTCAGCTTATGAAATTGCTATATCAAAACTAAAATATTGAGTTAAGTAATTTTGATGGTCCACCTATTGATTTAAAGGGTGATTTTTAAGTGCTTGGTTTTTAATTTAAAAAAAAAAAAAAAAAAAAAAAAAAAAAACAGAAAAATTGAAAAGAGATATAAAATTTTTAATGGGATTAAAAATCAATACTTGCCATTTACTTTTTAAAGATTATTTAACGTAAATATTGGTCACGACTACGTTTCTGGTGGAGCCTACAAGACCAATTTGAAGTGACTTTTTCGAGCATAGCCGCTGGTATCTCACCGATAACACGTGTAATGTTGTCTTCTAATGCTTGAATAGATGCTGGTTTATCGGCATAAATAAAACATTTGACATACCCCCACAAAAAGTAATACAACGGTATCAAATCGTATTCACTGGTCCAAAACGAGAGATGAATTACTCACCAAATTCATTTTGCAATAGGTCCGTCGTTTCGCGTGCTGTGTGGCATGTAGCGCCGTCTTCTTGAAACCACTTGACAACCAGATTCAGCTCGTGTATTTCGGGCAATAAAAAGTTGGAAATCATTGCACGATAGCGAGCACCATTGACGGTAACGTTGTTGTTATCGTCATATTTGAAAATGTACGGACCAATGATTCCACCAGTCCATAAACCACACCAAACAGTGCATTTTTCAGGATGCATTGGCAGCTATTGTATTGCTTATGGCTGCTCATCGGACCAAATACGGCAATTTTGCTTCTTAACGAATCCGTTCAACCAGAAATGTGCTTCATCGCTGAAGACAATTTTTTGGTAAAACAGCAGATCTTCACATAGCTTTCCCAAGGCCCATTCACCGAAAAGACGACGCTGTGGCAGATCGCTCGGCTTCAGTTCTTGAACGAGCTTTATTCTTTACGCTTTCAAACCAAGAACCCTTGATAAAATCTTTCTCATAGTGGGTGGTTTGATATCCAATAACGTGAAATTGGTGCGAAATTTGGTCACTATGGCTTGAATAGCCTGATCAGTAGGGCGATTATAACGACCATAAAATGGTTGAAGTGCGCGAAACACATTTTTCACATTTCAAATTTTTGCTTGTTTTATTCCTGAAATCATAAATATTGAAAATAACGAATATTTCTCATTTTTATGTACAAAAACACAATATTTAATTTTGTCGTTGAAATTTATTAATGTCGAGCTCGGATTTTGTTTCAGTACAACCGAAAACATAAAAAATCTTACCTTTTACCCATTTATTACTTTGTTAAATAGTTATATAAAGTTTAGATTCAAAAACATGCTTTAAAATCAACGATCTTGGTCGTTGATGAGTTAAGTGGTTTAGATCAAACTATCAATTTTTAGCACAATTTTTCTACACTCACTTGATACGATTGAAAAAAATGTTTTTATACACACAATAAACTTTGACCACCATTAAAAATAAAACTCACATCAGAAACCTAAAAGATAGGTAGATAGGTAGGCTTCCTTGTATTTTTAATTATATTTTCTTAGCGCTTTCAACCAAATTTTAGTCCAGTAAAATTATAATTAATAATTAAATTAAAAATTATAATTAATAATTATAATTAAAATTAATAATTATAATTAATAATTTTACTAGACTAAAATTTGGTTGAAAGTGCTAAGAAAATATAATCAAAAATACAAGGAAGCCTACCTCCTCATTCTGGTTGCCGTCGCAAGTTTCTTTCTTTTTTATATCATATATGTGTAGAAATGCAAAACGCAAAATTTTTTTTTATGTTTTACAAGTATTTTACAAAAAAATACTTTATCGTAACTGGGACACAATGTTATTGACGGCAATAAAATTATTTAACAAATTGAACACCTTTAGTGTAGACTCTTCAAATGATAAGGACAACACAGAAGCCTTGTACTATGGTGCTGGAATCATCATATTAACTACAGTTAGTTCGCTAACATTTAATCACTTCACCATGAGTGCCTTCCACAATGGCATGAGATTGCGTGTAGCAGTCTGTAGTGTTATTTACCGAAAAGCATTGCGTTTATCGCGAACTGCCCTCGGAGACACATCACCTGGAAAAGTAGTCAATTTGCTGTCGAATGATGTTAGTCGATTTGACATCGTTTGCATTGTTCTAAACTCAATGTGGACAGCTCCACTACTTACTATTATCGTTGGAATTCTGCTGTGGAATGAGGTGCGATGGGCGGGAATTGTTGGAATAATGGTCGTTTTTATTGTCGTTCCTATTCAGTGTAGGTATTTACTTAAGAAAAATATTGCGCCTTTTATTTAGCCTTTTGGTTTGTTATTCACAGCATATACTGGAAAACTTTCATCGAAGTTTCGACTTCAGACAGCGATTCGCACAGATGAAAGGGTACGCTTTATGGATGAGATTATTTCCGGCGTTCAGGTAGTTAACATATTTTTTTATTGATTTAACCAAATTAATGTTGAATTGTTTGTAAGTCTCATTACTAATGTTTCATTAACTCTTTGCTTCGAATTATTAATTCGTTTTGTTGTACGGAAACATATTTATAAATATTTATATTTCTAGTATCTTGATTCATAATCTCTAAATATGTATTCTCGTAATTCAATATATAATATGTACTTTTATATTTGAAATCCATTAATATGATAATATATTTATTAGCATACTAGTGTCTAATGCACAATTGGCAAAAACGTGAATTCGGCGTTTCGAAATATTAAAATGATAAATTCTTTTTAAATAAATGAGTCATGGCATATTTTAAGAACACTGCACATGAGATGTATATGAGCTATATTATTGCGAATGCAAGATGTGGAAATATCGGAAGGACCGTTGCCCATGCAACTCCATGAGGGAGAAAGGTTGTTACAGTTTTATTATAAATAAAAGTAATGTGAAATAAAAAAAGTAAATTATTTTACTTTTAAAACAAACATTATGTCACCAAAATAAAATATTCAAAGTGCTAAAAATGTAGCAGGCCTTCTATTCTTTGCATTGAAACGTATTTTTGATCGACAACAATCTTTGAATATAACAATCTACAAATGTTAAAAATTAACCTTTGAATATAAAGAAAGCCTAAGGAAATGCTGAACCGCGTAAAAGCCGTCAAGTAAATGAGTGTAGTAAAATTGTGGATGCTCGTAGAAAGAGGGAAATGACGAGGGAAACGACTACCGGGCTTATTTTATGTATGTTTCGGTAGTTTTTTGTTGACAAATTTATAACAAAATTACACCCTAGAGTTTCTTTAACAAGGCATTAAAATGCAACCTATGACAAAGATCCAAAGCGTTGAGGTTACTTTGACATAATTTTGATAAAAAAAAATACAATTTTTTATGCGTTACACATGGATTTAATCACTGGCTGGTCAGTGAGTCAGGTGATCGCAAAGCTACCTCTCCCCACATTTCCACCCGCCACATAAGCTCACGCAGGTTCACTACGCTAAGGTTTATTCCGTATTTTAGCGCTTTGTTACTGATAAAGACAATTTAGGTCCGTTTTACAGTATAATAAACAAGATAAAAAGAGTGAAATAGCACCGGATGGTCACTAACTTCGCATGGTACGGGGTACTTTTTGTGCATTAGCCTCCACTGGTAACTAACACAAAAATTGTCTACACTACAACAAGCCCGAATTTGGAAATATTAACTAATTAAACTCCTTTCGTTATGTAGGTAAAACTTAATATGCTTCTTTTATCTATAAGCCCAAATAGAAAATTGATTTACTCTGTTTTGAAACAAGACGGAAAACACAGATACACAGATATTTCAATTTAAAACTTCTCAATCCATATAAAATTTTTTTTTTATTTTTAGGAACTAAGTAATGTAATTATGTGCGAATTTTTATTTAAAAAAGGGGAAAATGAATAATGGTATCAAAGGCCTAATGAATTTCAATGATTCTAATGATTCTCGATTATTGACCTAGAGTGGTGAAAAACCGATTACATTTTTCTACATTTGAACTTTTGTCGATTGCTGCATACGAAAAAAGCTCTGATTTGAGTGAAATAAAATTCATTGAATTCCACACGTTTAGTATATAATATTTATTTAAAAATACTCTTAATAATCCTTTCTACAATGAACGTTTACTTACGTTGTACGTAAGAAGCTCATTAGGTTTGCACCTTACTGCGGAAAAAGTGATAGTACTTCTTAAATCAATATTTGTTTGACTAGCATTAAAGTAAGAGAAAATCCTAAATTTGATTTTTTTGAGAAAGTTGATTTTCAGTTCGTGAAATTGCTAAAGATCTGAAATGCTTAGAAAAAAAATCAGCCAGTGAATTAAAAGGTGGAAGATCACGTAAAATATCTGAAAGAGCGAGTAGAGAAATGGCTGGCGTATACTGACATCGGACAGTGGTAAAACACCGAAAGTGCCAAGACAAGCGGAGCGATAGGTACGTATATGCGTATGCATCGGGCATTCTACGTCAAATCACCGAGCCAAAAATGTTTACCTCTTTACTTTTTTTTCCTTTTTTCTTATATTTTTTTATTTGTCAAATGAAATTTCTGTACAACTTTTTTTTTATCTCTTTAACTTTTCTGATAAGAAAAGTTTATTCAGCCGACCTGTGCGCTTAAGACGTCGTGTTAACCAGTAGTTACTAAAATCGTTACAATAAAAAACTTTAATATTTTGCAGCCTAAATAAACCAGAATCAGTTTTCATATTTTAAAAGAAACGAATATTTCATATGTTTGACAATTTTTTTACAATTAGGGGTACATTTACCAGACGAAGCCGATGTTTCTTAGTGCGAAGCATTCTATTACGGAGTAGTAATTATTGGGATTGTAGTAATTAGGTTGTTTTGCCCGACTCAGTTTGCCCTTCACAACCAGCAACCGGTATGAAGATGAGAATTTCAGGGTGTAGTCTTATATAGTTCAAGACATAGCTTTGGTGGGCATATTTCTCTGGTATTTCGTTGGGCAGAATTTATAGGAATTATTGTTTTCAGCGTAATGCCAATTCAATGTACGAGTATGTATTCGAAATTCAGTCTTATTGACTCTCCAGTTATTATGGTTCTGTTTAGCTTACACTAGAAAATTATCATTTATTTTCCGACTTAAAACTGCTATTAGAGCAGTTGAGTGAATAAAGTTTATGGAGGAGATTATTTGCGGTATTCAGGTAACCTTGTAAATCTCTCTGTTCATTTCAAAACGGATTTTACTGTTATAAATTCATTTATTTAATAATTTCACTAATAATTTTGCTATTATTTCACAAGAAAATACTTTGTATGTAAGCCATTTCAAAAATACATGTTTTTTTCATATATGTCTTGTTCAGAATGACTTGAATTTTGATTGAACTTTTTTTTTTAAATGAGGCGTTCTCACAAAGGTTTTAACATTAAAACGTTAAATTCGTTAAAATAGAAATTAGAATTATACAAATTGGACAAAAATATTTAAATCTGTTACGGCAAAAACTTTGTAGTATAGCAGCACAGATAATGTTTTAATCTACTTGAAACTCTGTTCTGCTTTAGAAATATTTGAAAGTTACCTTTGATTGTCGTAATATTCCTTTTTCGTTTAATGGAAAAATACGTAAATATTTGATAAATAAATCACCAATTGTGTAAAATTTAATTGGTTTTAATTATTTCTTTATTTTAACTACATATTTTGTAAAGTTAGGATTTTATTTTTTATTTTAATATCGCTTTACTGCGAAATCTGTGAACTTTATTTTTATATACTAATTATTTTTAAATTTTTTTTTACATTCTGAATAATTTCTAATTAAAAATTAATAAACATGAACACAATTTGGAACCCCTTTCTTCCATCTTTAAAAAATTCGCTCTGATAAGCCCTTTTAAACGCAGTTAAGCTCAGTTCAATTAATTTATTTGCGTCATTTATTCACAATACTATTAAATTACTACTTTTAAACGTAATGTTACTATTTTTAAACACTTTTACTAACTTTATATAAATTAAATTGGCACCAAATCTCAAACACAACTGACAGCTCTACTTTTCTTTTTCTTCTTTGTTTAAAAAGAGCGTTCGATGAGATACCAAAACTCAGGGCGCCCTGGGTTTGTTTAACAATTCTCAGTTCGCCACGGGTAACCATAGAGTTTTGTTAACGACTTTCTCATCGAACAGACCTATTGTTATCAGTTCTTGAAGTCGATCTTCTTTATCTCGATAAAGTTTGACCAATAAACAGATTCTTTGACCGTTTCCCTCTCAATAATGGCGGCCTTTTTACGTATATCTTTTCGTTCAGAGTACCATTTAGAAATGCTACGGTAATGTCTATTTGCTCAATTTTCGTGTCGTACTTATGTATATAATTGCCAAGGCTAGCAGTGATCGTATAGAAGTAAGTTTAGCAAGTGGCGCAAATATTCCTTTGTAGTTCACCTCCGGTTTCTGTGAAAAACACTGCGATGCGATTTCTTTTTGAATTCTTTTTATATTTATTTGTAAGAACAACCAATAACATTCTTATTTACAGGAGGAGTAACTAATTCCCCTAATTTATTTTGCAAGAGACTTCTCATTTCTCTGAAAATAACTTCCTTCCAATCACCTTTTCAGGGCCTTTTATAGCTTCCTTAAAAACAATTTTATTTTTGCTGTCCGCATTATCTCTTCATCACATTTTGCTATAGATTGTCTACGTTCGTATTCCCAATGATTTTAATCTTGTATTTCTATGGTGTTAGCAGCTTCTCAAGACACCTTATATTTCCCGCGAAATTATAAAAACTCAAGACTGTTACGCAGCAATGTTCTTAACAAATCATCATAGTTGGAGATTTCCATAGTTTCAAGCTCTGACATTGTATCGACGAAAGTGTTTAAGTGCTCATAAATATCATCTCCGTCTGTCATTTTTGACAACGTTAGAATGTACAGTAAAGTAGCCTTCTTTATAGGGAAAGTCGCCAAAATTGTGCAATAGCACACTACTGTAAATCTACATAATCGAAGCGAGTATAATGACCGGCAAAGCATAAGGGAAAACTGCATTTAAACCACGAATACCTTTAGTTTAAACCGAATTGCCCTTCATTTTGCAATTCTGAGTGAAATTGGCTTACGTTATAACTATCAACAAAGCGCAAAGCCAAAATTCCGATATTGTGGCGTCAACTTGAAGCAATCATGTTTTTCACATGGGCAATTATACGTCGTATGCACATGAGTTGGATCGCCTAAAAGATTGTTTGTTAAGCTCCAACAACAAGACTGCGAACATAGTATGAAAGCAAGTGTTGTGACGAAAAATGTAAAACACTGTAGATAAAACAAAATCAACTTTTATTTCATTTTTCTTTGAATAACTTAACGATTTGGTTATGGAAAATTTCATGAAAAGGATATGGTCCTGTAAGCGTGGTCGTGGTGGCCATTTGGCTGATGTTGTTTTTCATTATTAACGGCATACCTTCCTCTTTATTATGAAATAAACATGTGATCATTTATCTCAAAAAATGGCATTTTTCTTTGAATATCAAAATAACACCTCTTATTGGAAAACCCTTTTTGTTTTGAGTTTGCTGGTGTCATTGCTACTGCCCGCTCTGAAAATAAACAAAACAACTCTTGAGCATACTTCTAACTGAGTACAGGAATATACATAGAGCTACACACAATCACACCTCTCAAACACAAAGATCACACAGTCCCCAATTTCGGGGATCATCTTAACCGTTTGGGAGTTACATGGTGATTAGTAAATTTAAATTTTTCATGGTATGCTCTATTTTATTTTTATATTTAAAGTTCGAAATCACTCCAAAATGTGGGAATATTTGTATACACACAGGTAATTAATTTTAATTATTGCTGCAGAAAAGTTACAAGATAATGGAATTTATGTTAATGTCGTAATTAGCTTGTCTTACTCAGTCATACTTTGGTGTGTTCTGATGCTCTGTTACTAATACCTGACGAAAATTTTGATATAAAAGATGATCAGTCAGCAAGAATATCGATCATAATTAAAAAACCAATCTGAAATAATGAAAAAATGAACGAATGTCCAGGAATACCAAAAGAGGAGATTCCTAATTCGACGAGTACTCCAAAGAGGAGTATTTTCGTAGACTTTCCAGAGGTTAAGAGAAACTGGAAGTATAACATAGGACGCAAAAAATACTTTGGGTTAATTTTAATTTAAATTATTTAAAATTTTATTTTTGTTTTTAATTTACCAATTTGCTTTCCACAAAAAAATTTTCATATGTTTTTTGTACTTGGGCATGTTCTAACTTGTTGGAAAGGTAATTAGGTTGGATTAGATTAAGAAATAAAAAATAAAATAGTAATATGCATATCATGAAAAATTGGAATTTACGAACCACCCTGTAACTGAACTGTAACGGTTGAGATGCCCCCTCCTACCATATAGTTGTTTGTATGTCTAGGTCCCACTCATTTTAGCATGCCAATTAAAAAAACATTCTGTATATTGTAATTATTATTAATTTTTTTACATGTCTTCTCCCAGCCACCAAATATTTCTTTAAAACTAACTAACCCTAAACTCACTGTCTTAACACATTGCATGCTGGCGCGATTTTCAACGTTTTTGAACGTGCAGCCGGCAAATCCAAGTTTTTCGCGTACGAATCAATTTGATAATTTACGAATGTTATTGATGAGAAGGAACTTATCTTCGTAAATGAAAGATTGGCTAATTACTTACATATCATTTTCAAAATTCGATAAACTACAAATACCCAATAATATAAAATGCTAGTTCCTTCAAAATCGCAGAATGTAGTTCAGTACTATCTACTACGCAACGGTCCACCGTTTTTAACGTTTATGCTTTTTCGGACTGTGATCATATCTGCAATGTGTTAATTTTCCTTTTTTCACTTTTCACTACTCACGTCTACAGCCAATTACAAAGTGAAATATATCGCTAAATATTTCAGTGTAATCCCTCTGCACCACGCAGAAAGCTAGCGAAATAAGTGATTGGCGCAGATTTCTGGACGTATTTTATTACCCTTGTCTCATCCCAGAGGGATCCGATCCGGTGACGAAAACAACTGCATCTTTGGCAAACCTACGCGCCTCACATTTCCTCATTAGTTCCGGAGTTCGATTCGCGGGTGTACACTTCTTCAAACTAACCACTGCTTCAACACTCTTAAATTTCGCCCTTGCAGATCGTTTCGAACTTGGCAATTGTTCCAATATTCAGGGTGTTTCATAGATAGCATGTCAAATAAGTGAAATGAAAGATCTGACTTAGAAAAACAAACAATTTTGTACATGTCCATGTCAAATCCAAGTATAAAAATCTATACTAAATAGTATAGCTATATATGTATAGCTATACTTGGCTGTATGCTGACGCTCTATTACTAATGCCTTAGGAAATTTTGCTATAAAGGGTTCAGTCAGCTCGAATATCAGTCATAGTTTAAAAAACAAGCATATTTACTATAAATACTTATGTAAAGTTTTACATATATGTATTATATTAGTATATATATAATTTATAAATTCCTACGCCCTCTCCAATCCTCAACTACCTAAACTGATCTCTTCCTAATTTTGGGTCCACACCTACTCTTGTCTCAAGCTGATAACCCAAAAATGATCTAAATAACAAGATGCGACACTCTCTATACAAACCAAAAGCTCTAACCCATATGCAATTTCTAAAACAGTGTGGGAAAATTTTCCCATTAGATAAAACAGCAAAGAACTAATACTTCCCATGCCTTATCTAAATGCCAATAAGGACGAAGGAGACATGAATAGGCAGCCAAATGTTGTCATCTACTACTAAAGGCATGGTAAAGTCTCAGCCAGTGTGACCTTGCATGCATGGTGTTAGAGCCATCCCGCGCAATGCTCAGGTATAGGAAAATTCTGAATCGAGAATGGGGCAGAACATACAGAGCATATACGAGTTCTGTTCAAAAAATATCGCGAATTTTGAATTTCCGCGGGCTGCGTATATTCGATTTTCGATTTTTTTATGGCGTTATGTTGGTACTCATATCCCTCACTTATGTTGATAAGCGCGGCTGTTTTGAATGTTCAATTAATTTCTGACAGCTATTTTGCTTAGACGTGTTTTGGCACGTCTTCGATTTGTGCCTATTCAAAAAACAATGGATCAAAGAAATTGTGTCAAATTTTCGTTTCCATGTCATAACCATAAATCTATGATTCGTTACCAGTTATGACCCTCTGGATCAAATTTGGGCCGTCGCGGACAGAGTCCAACAGCTCCTTAGCAATGTTAATGCAATACTGTTTTTGGTCGAAATTTAGCAATTTTGGCACGAATTTTGCGGCGACCCGTCTCATGCCCAAATCATTGGTAAGAATCGAATGGCACGAGGCAATCGAGATGTTTAGGTCCTTAACAACTTCTCTAACGATGATTCGACGATTTGCCAATACTATTTTCTTCACTTCTTTGACGTGCTCGGGTGTCCGGAATTCTCTTCGTTATTCACATCTCGGCCCTCTGAAAACATTTTGTACCACCGATAAACATTGTTTTGGTCCAAGTTAGCTTCGACATATGCCACAGTCAACATTCGAAATGCGTCCGCGTACTTAACTTTGATACAGGCTCTTTGATGCATTTTTTCGAATAGACAAAAATCAAAGACGACCCAAAACACGTTCAACAAAATAGCTGTCAAAAATTAACTGAACATTCAAAATAGCCGAGCTTGTCAGCATAAGTGAGAGACATGAGTACTAACATAATGCCAAAAAAAATCGAAAATTGAATATACGTAGCCCGCGGAAATTCAAAATTCGCAATACTTTTTGAACAAACCTCGTATACAGATGCGGCCTGTTTACATTTTTTCACTGCACATTTTTTAAAGGCGCGCTAAAGTCTTCAATGATGTGCGTTGCTCTGGCTTGCGAAATTCTCGATTCTTCTTCCACTAAATTGTTGCCTTACTCCTACATGTGATCCCTTTGTAACTATCTACTTTTAACAAAATCTGCAAGGCCGGTTGACTAACGGGACGAAGGTCAAAAAAGATAAGGAAAAACGACACGAATGTCACATCTTGTTTTGAATGATCTTTGATGATACCCTTAAAGTTGTAACTCAACGATCTGCCCTTATGTTAATTCCTTGGTCTTAAATCAGCTGTCTTTAGATAAAGATTATAGCGAGCAGAGTAGTTTCAATATCTATTTCTTGTGTCGAGATTATTAAATAAAGTACAGTTTTATTAAAACTTATGTCATTATTGAGTATACATAAAAATTACAGTTTATAAAAAGAAGTAGCAACTGTGCAGAAAAGTGACAGTTTTTATTGTTTATTGACGACAACCGGTTAAAACGCAAGACGACCTGGAAGAAAAATGGAATTCTACATCAATCGGCGAGAGCAGCAACCCTAAGACCATCAATGATCGAGCTATGGTCCAGAATTGGCTGATTACTGAAACCAGCAATTTCAGCGTCAATAACACTACAACAGATCGTAAGTCCTTTTATGTAAGTATTTATAATCCGACAAACTTGCAATCTAAAAATCCTTTTTCTCTAAATTCTAACTCTTATCATAATAGCAAATTGCAATTTGAAACAACATTTTGCTAGAATTTCTTATAAAATTAATCCTCGATAAATTTCATGGATATCGATTTAAAATTCGCAGCTCTATAAAACAAGTAGATGGCGTATTCAAAATTCCACAGAATGAGCAAAAACCGTGTTGTTACTTTTTATTCAAGAGCAAAAACGACAAAACTAAGGAAGGAATTGATATCTATTGCGATCTTACAATATTATTATTAAATCTTTATCACGACAAAAAATCAATTGATCAATTGTTAGAAGATCTTAATAGTACCCGGGAGGGGACGAAACGAAACTGTTTCTCAATTTTATCAACGACTAGAAGATCTAACATCCAGAATATTATCTGTGGTACATTAAACAGAAACTGATATTAATAACGCGCAGGTAGAATTGCCATGATAACAGATATGACTTCAAATCGGTTTATATACCACTCTCATTCCTAGATTTCGCAGATGGTACCAATTCGCGAATTCACTACAATAAACAGAGGTCTTACCGCAGTGATGTTTAAGGAGAAATCACTTCGATGGGATAATAATATGCACAAATGCAAATTTTATCACGAACAACCCACCTGCTGCTGCTATAAAAATTCATCAAAAATTTGAAATCATAGAAATCATAATAATTCCAAATCAGTAAACTTTTTTGATGTCACAGATGCTCAACAAGAAAGTAACCACCTTGTTTCAAAGAAGATAAAAGATATTTCGCTCTCTCTTTCTGTGAGTGCTTGTGCCATGGAAGTGCTATGATGCCAATACTATAAATATTAATGTCGCTTGAAAAGTCACAGTGCGCGTTACTTATTCGAAATGAGTTCAAAATACGCAAAACTGTGTGAAGTAGTCTTTTTGTGCATACATCCAAAAGGATCAAAGTTATCGTATGCCACTACTACAAAGGCAAAGTTCGTTGTAGGTAAACCGGTATTTGGAGTCGAAAACTGTTAACGATCTTTCTGTTCAGTCCACTCGTGGGACCCGTTTCATCCAGCGCATTGTCAAGCATTTAATAAAAACCAATGTTTGGGAATGCGTTTTGGAACACGGTTTTGGCTGCTTAGAGCTCTTTACTGAGAATTTATCAGCGTGGTCTTCTAAAATCAGTGAAAGTGATGTTTGAACCCAACTATTATGATTGGATCTTACAAGAGGATAAAGATCCCAAACATCAGAGTTAACTGTGCAGGATCTGGAAAGCAGAAAATAACTACAAATTTGGACTGGCCATCTTAATCTCCAGATGCCAATCTAATTGAGAATGTGTGGGGTATAATGAATAACTCGCTTGAAGTCCTGTGTACAATTTCAAGCTGCTAACACGGGTGATTCGAAAGATATGGCATTCGTTGTCGATTAAATATGCGGAAAAACTCGTCGAAATAGAAATAAATACTTCCTCTGTAAGTAAAAAAAAATACGGATCTTTCTTGTTGAATATACTGTACATCTAATTCTAACTTCCATTTTAAGTCTAACTCTCAACAAAATCCTATTCATAAATGGCGTTATTGTCGGAAATTCGCACATAGTCGAGGAATGTAAAAACAGAATATAAAATAATGAAAGACGCAAATCAAAAGTATGTATGACCAATAAATATGAATTATCAATATCCGACTCATCAATCTCAAATTCTCACAAATTTATCAACATTTTTAAAACTAAAGGAAACCAGAAAATAAATATCGGTCAAAAAATTCACTAAATCGTCACAATTTAACAGCTAATTGTGTGTCATTAAATTCACAAAATCGCAGATTCCAAGTTTCTGAATCTGTTCAACAAACAATTTAACTTAAGTATGATCTCTTTGAATCATCATCTAAATCATCGGATAAAACTCTAAAGCTTCTACTTAATACTGTAGCGTCAATTTCGCATATAAAAGCTTTGAACTTAGAATCGTTCAAAATTTGAATAGACCAGATATTAACTCTAGGCGGAATATGGAAAAATTCCCCAATCCAAACCGTGGGAGAAACCCAACTTAAGCTGAAAATAAAAAATTTGATAATCCCCACTTATATACAGGTCATAGGCGCCATAACCAACATTCCTTTTGACGGCCTTTTAGGCAAGAGTTTTTAGTAATTACAGATGAAAATTCTACGTTATCCATAATGTCTGCACCTATTTTGATCCTAATATCTATGACTAATTCTCAGTCCACATATTTCATTCATCTTTTTCCCAGAAACGAAACCGTAATAAAGGAAAAGTGGAAAATCCTAAACATCTTTCTGAAGGTATTGTACTTTCTCAAAAACCAAACAACGATCCCTCCAGGTCCACGTATCTGCAGATCACCATGCTTTCATAACAGTTATAAAACATTCTAATCACTCAATAATAACTACAGATGAACAACCAATAAATTCTAAGATTTATAGATACACTGAAGTACATAAGAATGAGGTATATAAACAAATTCAAAATATTCTTAAAAAAAAGATAATATAATAAAATCGTCCATCATTCCATGGTGTAGTCCTCTCTGGGTTGTGCGCAACAAATTAGATACGTCAGGTGAATACAAAAGGAGAATAATAATCGATTACCGTAAGACCAATGAGAAAGCCGTAGGTGATGCATATCCTCTACTCAACGTAGAGGATATTTTTGATCAATTATGTCATTAGCGGGACCTCTTATAGTTCAGTTGTTAGCGTGCTGTCCTACCGTCCCAGAGGCTGTGGGTTCGAATCCCACGAATAACCATGGTCTCTTGCGCTACGTGGTAACACAATGGGCCAAAATTGGCCTAAGTGTGCCTTTCTAGGCAGCCACAGCAACCTAACCTAACCTAACCTATGTCATTAGCAATATTACACAACTCTAGACTTCGCTAACGTGTATTCCCTTAACTACCTATAAACTCTAAAGACTCTTCGAAAATAGCCTTTTCTACTGCAGACGGACATACAGTGAGCACCAATATAAAGTTAACACAAACAATTTTGGGAACTTGAGTTCAGTAGCATCTTATTTATTGAACAGAGTACATACAGGTGTTTTAAAATTATCCAGAAATAACAAACACCAATCACTTATTTTGATGCTACTGATCTCAAGCTCCCAAAATTGTTTGTGTTAACTTTATATTAGTGCTCACTGTAATTAGTTGAATCGCATTGCATTCGGGTTGTAAAATGGCGCTACGAGTTTTCAACGAATGATGCAATCAGTTCTTATCGGCTTAAATAATAAACAATGTGTCGTCTACATGAACTATATTGTTATGTACGGTTGCTCTTTAATACAACACAATCAAAAACTAATTAATCGGAAGACTTCGGGAGAATAACTTAAAGCTACAACTGGATAAGTGTGAGTTTTTAAAAGATTCTTGCATTTATCTAAATCATCGTATTTCCAAATTCCGAAATGTTAAACGCATAAAAATATTCTTCGGTATGATCGGTTACTATAGAAAATATATTAACAGCAACAACTGCTAAACCTTTAACACAACTAAGAAAGAATGATTTACCATTTAATTCGCAAGATAAACAGGGAAAATCATTCAACGAACTCAAAAATGCACTAATAAATAAACCCATATTATAATAACCCGATTTTTCACGGTCCTTTATCCTTACTTGCGCTGCTCCTAATATAAGAATAGGCGGTGTACTATAACAATTAAAAAATGAACATGATTTACCTATTTCATAGTTTTAAAGGACAGTTAAAAGAGCGGAGCAAAATTATATCACCACACAAAGAGAACTTCTAGTAATAATGAACTCAGTTGAACATTTCAGACCGTATTTATTCGGACAACAATTAATCATATACACGGATCAGATCAATGGCTTTTCAATTGCCAGAACTCGTGAGATGGAGATTACACTTAAATGAGTATCAGTATCAAATAAAATATAAACCCGGGCGAATCAGCTCTACTGTCGACGATATATCCCACCAGAACAAATTGAAAATATTAATTGTATCCTATTGTATCCGATTTAGCATATCAAAGTTTTATTATACTACTCTAATGACAATATTGTTTCTTTTGAATAAGATAATAGACTGATTGATAAAATTTTAGATATAATAATACGAGTAGCATTTTGGTCCCAAGACTTAGATGAGAGCAATATCTATTCAGAACACATTCCAACTAATTTCAATAATTCTTCATTAGAAGCTATTATTAGCTATATTAACGGTGTAGATAGATTACAAAATAAAAACTTTTTACTTATTATACTAAAAAACTTTCATCATGATAAGCTAGAATATAATGATATATTTGAATCATTAAAAAACATAATACCTACTAATAAAGAAATCTCTTGTGATCTTAATACCTCCAAATAAAGGCTTAAATTCATATTAAGTATTCTCAATAAATTAACAGGATTCCTTTTCTCGAGAAAATAAAACAAATCCTTGAGGAATGTCATAACAACACATTATCAAGACACTGTAGATTCCATAAAACGTATACAAAAATCAAAGAAAAATATTATTGGTCTAATATGAAGTCAGGCATCCGTAATCTAATAAAATCATGTCATTCTTGTCAAATTAACAAAACTAATTTTAAACCGACCCGACAGCCGATAGTATTACGTCTGAAAAACCTTTTGAAAGACTAGCTGTAGATATCGTTGGACCACTGCCTCTAACCGATCAGGTAATAGACTCATTCTTACGGCACAAGATAACCTCACAACATTTTCTTTTGCAAAATAAATATTTAATCACGGAGCTAAAACAGTGGTTACAGTGCTCACAACTATTTTTACTAACTTTGGCATTCCAAAATTATTCTTAACTGACCAAGGTTTTGACTTCACTTCTAATCTTATTATAAGAACTTAGTAATATGTGCAAAACCAAACATTTAACGACTACTCCATACTATCCTCAGACAAACGGAGCCTTAGAACGTTCGCATTTAACTCTTAAAAATTACGTCAAACACTGCATTAAAAACGACCAGACTGACTGAGATGACTATTTCCAATTTGCAATGTGCATATTATAATACTGAAATCCACAAAGCTACTAATTATTCATCGTTCGAACTTTTATTCTGTTACAAAACTTACTGTCCATCCTCTAGAATACAAGAGTCATGATTCTACTACTCATACGACGATTACATAAAAGCCTTACAATATAAATTAAATACCTAATTTAAAATAGAAATATTTATAAATAAAGAACGCTGTAAAGAAACCAATGCAAGTAAACCCAGAAAATCTCAACAAGAATGATTTAGTTTTCATTTACCAGAATCAAACTAAAGTCGTACAATCGAAGAAACTTTCACATCATTTCAAAAATCCCTACTAAATCATACGTATTTACCCAAATAAAACAGTAGATTTATTTATAGCACGAAAAATCATGAGATATCATATGAAATTATAAATTAAATTAAATTAATAATACTTATAAAAAATTTACAATTCTAAACGAACTAAGAACACTACTACATAACAGTACATAACCTGGAATGATCTCAATAATGATACTCAAAAATTATTAAACAAAGAACCTCATATTACTATCGAAAAACATTAAATAATAGATAAAAAAAATTATATTTTAAAAGAGTTAATCAATGAACCGTCACTACTTAGAAAACGCGAAGACTTAACCGATATCATGTCTTCAAATGGTTGTTGATTCAGACATTATCAATACTCAATACTATAATAGGCTCAGTCCCAACTGAAGACCCCAATTCAAATTATTTCCAATACAATAAATAATGCTTTGATCTCGTTCAAGAGCGAAAACAATTATTAAATACGAAAACAAAATTATTAGACCAATTAATTTCACAAACTAATGATCATGATTAAAAAAGCTAATGTTTACAACTATCTTTAGTGCACACATAACCGCCTTTTCTGCTCTCGTCACTAAAGTTCATAAGGAATATAATAATATTATTGAAGCTATTCACTTTCCAAAAAATATTATAATATCATCAACGCTTATTACACCTGAAATAATCTTTAAAGAATTATCTGCTTATAAAGCAGACCAAGATTTTACTTACTTACTTTACAAAATATTTTAACCATTTATCAACTTTTATATATTGATATCATTTTTCAAGATAACACTATATGTAGTTTTTGTATTAAAAGTCCCATTAGTTAATAAAACCATGATCTCTATCAAATAATATCGCACCCTATTCACCACCAAAATTCTTTTTTGCTTACTTACATTGAACCTAGTTGTCAATCTTTGCACTATATTCATCTAAAAATTAGTATTCCTTATTGCAAGACTTGTCGGGTTGTAAACAGTACAAGAAAGGACAACATGTATGTTTCAACATCAATACAAGCCAAGGCGTTGACCACAACAAGTGCGAATTTCAATTCCTGACACAACATTCTAATTATATACCAAACGATTGTAACATCAAAATTCTTAAGGCTTAGTGAAACGTGGATCTACATCAACAAAATCGATGGATATATATAAATTAAATTCCAGTTACAGTGACTTTTTTATGTTATCACAGTAATAGAAAGAAGGCATTCTTCTTCAGCATTTTGAAACGACAATGCAACTCAAATAACTGCATATATACAACCGACTGATTATGCTATCGAAAACAACATTTATTAGATTAGATTCTCCAAAACTACACACCATCAAACTTACTCAAATGGACTTAAATAACTGCAAAATTGATAACAAAAAGTTAGGCGAAGTTGAAAACATCATATTTCTACTTTTTTATTATATTAATATATTTTGAAAAGAAAAGATTTTTGATTATAGATGGTGTGTCCCGATGCAGATCTATGTATGTTTTTAAAAGTGAATAACTCAAAAAATTATAAATTATAAAGAAGGACTTCCATCCTTTTAAAATCCAATTAGTGTAAGAACTTAACGAAAACGACTTTAATTTAAGAAAAAAATAATAATGTTGGAAGGATTTCGCACTCTACATTGCATTTTTGGAGCAACGAGACACACTTCCATCATCCATCCATAATCACATATTATTTTTTCCCGAATTTACTCATCGCATACGTGGTTTCAGCAAGATAGGGCCACGTCGTATACCGGCAGAACGTCCATGAATTTGCTCTGTGAACATTTTCTGATCTGATCGGATCTGACCTCCATGGACTTTTTTTATGTCTACGGTAATAATCCTCGGTTTGTCGCACAATTAAAAGAAAATATCAGAGTAATTTACGACATCACGCAAGCATACTGCAGCGCGTGATGCGACACAATATAACTCGTTTCGAACGGTGTGTGCGTCTAAACGGACGGCATTTAGACGATGTTGTTTTTAAAACATAAAATTCACAACCTTACAACTCAATCATTAAACTATATATTTTCTAGTATATGTTTTATTGACTTTTAAAAATATAAAAATCGGCACCGGACACCCTGTAGTTATTTCCCTAGGTTTAATATCTTCTATCATTAATCATCGTAAAATCAGCTACAAATATTTAGATACTTATTTTCATACAGATTTAGAAATTAAGACGATGATTAATAATTATACTTTCGTGTTTTTGAAAATGCTGTGTGTATAAACAAAGTTTTGAAAATTATTATTTCCCAACTCAACGGGGCAGGTGTTATGTAACCATCCAATTTGCTATAAATAGTTGAATTGGCAAACTCATTTACCTACCTTTAGGTCAGTTCCTTAGTCTTAAATCAGTAGTCTTTGGCTAGTGATCACAGCGAGCAGAGAAGTTTCAATATCTACTTCTTATGTCAGGATTATTAAATAAAGAATAGTTTTATTAAAATTTAGCTGTCTCACCATTGAACACACAACATATTTGAGGAATACACCGATATAATTCATATTTTCCTACTACATCGCAAATATGGAATATGGAAACGAACGAGAGGATTTCCGGGAATAACAAAGAAGATTCCTAAACCGGCATGTACCTCAAAGAGAGGTATTTTCGGAGATTTTCCAGAGGTTATGAGAAACCGGAAGTGCAACTTCAAATAGCAAGGGATTGCGGTCTGAAAGATCGGAATTTTATGCCGACGTCGAACAGCAAATAATTAGTATCGTCAGGCAAAAATCCTGAAACGAACTGGAGGTGAGTCGCGAGACGATTAAGAATATCTTCAGCTTAAATTTGGAGACTTATTCATCAAGAAGGGTTGCATACATATCGTCATATCCCAAAGATGGTATCACAAACTTCCACAACCTTCATACCTGGTCGGATATTAACCGACACAAGACAAGGTGCCAATGAGTGGAGTGATATCATCGGCAATTATTTAATAGTACCATTCATTTCGCCGCGGATGCTTATAGTCAATTTTGCGCGGAATTTTTGTGAAATACATTGCCAGAATTACTTGAAGACATCTCTCGAGATAATACAAGGTTAATGTTTTACCAAAACGAAGGAGCACCAGCGTATATTAGTAATATTGAAAAAGTAAAATTAAATGATCAACTTCCTCAAAGCTAGGTTAAACGAGGTTCCTTGGCTCTACAGACCTTACTCCATTGGACCTTTTCTCATGGAGAACGATGAAGGATGAAGTATTCTCAAACCCTGTTAACACGAGAGATTAATTAGTTAGCAGAATTGGGACTGCAGCAAGAAAAATATGGTAGCGGCTGGCTACAATGCAGCTTAAATAGGGAATTAGAAGGAAGTTATTACCATGCATCGAAAGTGGCGGAGGACATTTTGAGCAGATTTTGTGTTTTTGCAAAGTACGTTGGAATAACAGTTGGATATCGCTGCGTTGAGTAGATCAAAAGATAAAAATAAAATATTAATGCATACCATGGCAAATTGTTATTTACGAATCACCCTGTAAATGCCGAAAGGTTGAGGTCACTTTCACCCTGCCACGTAATTTTTGTTTGGTTAGGTCAGATCTTTTATCTCACTTATTTTAGCATACCCACTAAAAAACACTATGCGTATACTTATTTACAGGTATACATATCTTTCGAATAATTATTATTTCTTTATTAGTATATATAAAATGTAAAATGTAGTGTTAAAAAATGTCTAGTATTGTATAGAAAAGATAATCATAGATAATTATTCAACCATAATACATACATATACGCCTCAATCGTTGTTCGTTTTGGACTATAATTTTGTGGATAAAAGTTATTTGGCTATTGGAATATAGGATATACTCGTGTTATTTAGAGTGAATCTACCGAAATGGGATAAGAGAGGACCACAATACCATCGATTTCGCTCCGACTACCTAGTTTAATATTTATTTATGGATAGGCTAGTTGTGAATCTGTAGACTAATTAAATATTTTAGCACTAAAGTTGTGTTGTTACCAAGATATTTTGGACTAAAGGTAAGAAATAGTTTATTGTCTGCATTTGCATCAATGTGTTTAAATAGGTGGTCTATTACTTTAATAGGTATAGCTATAGCTGATACATCGTAAATGATACTGTCTGCATAAATAAATAATTTAGAATTTGCAATATTACCTTTGTTAAAAAACATGTTAGAGAGCTTTAGCTCCTTTCGCTAGTTATTCTTTATCATTGAATCTAAATTCTAAATATCTCATCAAAATGTATTTGTATATGTTTTTTACTTATAGTGCTATTGTGTTTTGAACCAAATCGTGGTGTCTGCTAATATTATTGTGTATCGTTTTTAAATATGTTTAATTTTGTTGTTTATTTTTACATTAGATTGCTGTTTAAGAAGATTGAATAACATTGTGAACCTTTTCCAAATTAAACCACAAATAATCTATAAATCTTTTATATTTAAGCAGAATGTGACACTGCTTTCATTTTTACGTTAATGAAAATATATTTCACATATATTTAAATTCATTCCTTATTTCAAAATTTTCATGTTGTTGTTTCATCTTATTAAAATTGATTTTCAGGTGATAAAATTGTATGCTTGGGAAGTGCCTTTTTCGAAATTAATCACCCTCGCTCGTCAACTGGAATTAAAAGTCATCAAAAAGAATTCATATGTCCGTGCTCTTTATATGACTTTCAATATGTTCACAACTAGAGCGGCCATGTTTTGTACAATGATGACAATGGCTCTAACCTATGATGAGATCACCGCTGCCAGAGTATTTGTAATTTCATCATATTTTAATGCGATCGCGTGGACAATGTCTCAAATGTTCGTGCGAGGCGTTGCAGAAATCGCCGAATCTCTAGTCGCTATCAAGCGGTTGCAAAATTTTCTGGAGTATGAGGAGAAAAGTGTTGCGACAAATCCTAATGTAAAGATTTTGAATGAATTTGGTACAAACAAAATCAAAAAATCCATCGAAAGCCTAAATATACCAACAAATGTGACAGTTTCAATGAAGAACGTTACAGCTCGGTGGGATATGCATGAAGATACCCAAATTCGAGACAAGGACCGAAAAGCTGACAACTTGGGTAATCTGGAAGTTAAAATAAATGGTTTTGATGAAATATCTAATCCGCCTACATTGAATAATTTTACCTATGACTTTAAAAAGGGCCAATTAGTTGGAATTGTAGGGCCCGTGGGTGCAGGCAAGTCTTCTTTGCTACAAGTGATTTTGGAAGAATTACCAATTTTATCTGGTAATTTGCATGTTCGGGGGAAGCTTTCTTATGCATGCCAGGAGCCGTGGGTATTTGCGGCTTCGGTGCGACAAAATATTTTGTTCGGAGAAGAGATGACTAATCGGCGGTATGATGCTGTTGTGAAATCCTGTGCTTTAGTTAAAGACTTTGAACAATTCTCTGACGGAGACAAAACGATTATTGGCGATAAAGGAGGTTCTTTATCGGGCGGACAAAAAGCAAGAATAAGGTAAATTTCAAAGAATTTAAGTTAAAGCGCTTGAAAATTTGCAATTAAAGTTCTGTGCACTACAGTTTTATATTTTTATAAGATTCATAGTGTGCATTAATTTTAAGAGATATTTTGGTAAAAAATCGGCTTTATTGTGAACAAATTATTACAAATTGATCACACAACATTTTTCCATAGCTGCCCCCTACTCTTCATATCTCTCGACTCGGTTATTGGTATCCTCATAAGAACTAAAGGGCTGCTCACAAGTCATGAACCATCTTTGTGTATATTTATTTAGTTTATTTTCGCTTAATATAAGCTAATTTAAATTAACCTACTAAAATCTAAATCAGAGGTGCGTGGCGGCAGAATGGTTCATTAGAGGGTTGGGTTAGGCAAGTATAAGGTATACTTAAGGGAGATTTTGGTGAGATGGATATCGAAGGCAACAGAGTTGTTGACCATCGGCAGCATTTTGGAAAAAGGCTCGAAGTGACCATAGTTAGTACAATGACTTTCAAGGCGAAAGGTTCAGAAATATCTAACATTACGGGGATTACTGTTAAGGGATATGCTACGAAGAAGGTCTGCAACCGGCAAGGACAGAGATTCATTAGTTTTAGGCGGTTTTCGTAAGGAAGAAGATTATGGTGGTCTGTGCAAGAGAGGTCACTCAGGGCAAAGCGTATCAATATGCGCTGGACAGATTCAATCCTGTTAATGAGTGTGGATTGCGAGGGTGACCACAACTGACAAGCATACTCAAGCAATGGTCTGACAAAGAAGATAAAGTGTGACTTGATCACATAAGGGTTTCTTTAGAAAAACGTTTAACGAAGCCCAAAGCAGAATTGGTCTTGCTTATGGAATGATCTATGTGGGAACGGAAGTTGAGCTTACTATCGCATATTATACCGAGAAGGGAAGTGACAGACGGTTTGGGTTCGCTAGAGAGGACATAGGATCTGGGAAAGGAGGGCGTGCGCTTACGCGAAAAACCGATCGTTTGGCATTTAGATACATTGAGGTCAAGAAAGTTTTTCGTGCACCAGGTGTAAAAGTTGTTTAGGTCATATTGAAGGAGAGACGAGTCGGATGCATTGGAAATTTCTTTAAAGATTTTCATATCGTCGACATAAATTAGAAATTCAGAGTGATTAATTATGTTCTCGATATCGTTGATATGAAAATTAAAGGACCGAATTGGCTGACTTGGGGGACCCAGGAATGGAATGTGAAAGCGTTAGAAATCGAGGAATCAAAACGACTTTGAAAGGGCGGTTATCAAGGTAGGAAGAAATCCAAGAAATGAGTCGAGGAGGCAAGCCTAGATAGCTAACTTTTAGATTGATAATTTTGTAACAGATTTTATCGAAGAATTTGCTAAAGTCAGTGGCTATAACGTCCACAAACTCTGCACCGTTTTCCATAGCAAGAAGGATGCGTGGTGGTGTTAGATTTTCCTTTGAGGAACCATAATACAAGGTGGCGAAAAATTAATCACTCTATCGGAATATGTTATGATTATTGGAAATGGCGTCGTACGTCAATCATATTTGACATTTGTGAACTACACACCTGCAGAATACAAACAGACAAGCAATGGAGCGCTATACACCGCAAGAGCGTGGATTAACTGTGTCCATATTTTTGACTAATAATCGGTCGGTGGTGTTAGCGCAGCGTGCATTTCGACGTCGATTTCCTAATCGTGTCGCGCCAGCAGGGCAAACATTCCGCCGCATAGCTGCTCGACTCGAACAGACCACAAGAGACCTTGCAGGGCGTGGCTGCCACCGAACTGGTCGTTCTGCCGAGAATATCGCAGATGTGGCTGCCGATGTCGTTGAGAACTAAGGAACATCAACCAGACGACGAGCCACGCAATTGGGCATCACCAGACTGACCCTACAGCGAATTTTAGTGAAAGACTTACACATGTTCCCGTATACAATGCAAACAGTGCAACAGTTAATGCCTGCTGACCGTCAGTTGCGTGTGAATTACTGTTAAGCCATCCTCAATCTCAACAACGAAGAGAACGATTTTGGGTCGAAAATCGTCATGAGCGACGAGGCGCATTTCCATTTAAGCGGTTACGTCAATAAACAAAATCTCCGTTTCTGGAGCACTGAAAATCCACGTGTCATGCACGAAGAGCCGTTACATCCACTCAAAGCCACTGTGTGATGCGCCTTTTAGGCGGCAGGAGTGATTGGACCTTATTATTTTGAGGACACCATTGGCAATACGGAAACTGTTACTGGCGAACGCTATAGGGCCATAATAAACGACTTCTTACTGCCGAAATTCGAGTAGCGGGGTTTGGTGAACATATGGTTTCAACATGACGGTCAACCGCATACACAGCACGAGCTACAATGGATATTGTGAAGTTAGCGTTTTTGGCATGGCCAGCCAGATCGCTCGATTTAATCGCCCCAGACTTCTTTCTTTGGGGCTATATGAAGTCGCGGGTTTATGCCAACAAGCTTCAGACAATCACAGCCCTTAAAAAGAATATTCGACAGGAATGCGAATAGTTATCACCGGAAATCTTGCGGAAAGTCATGGAAAATGCGATAAAATGGGCACAAATGTGTATCAATACTGGCGGCAGTCACTTGACGGATATCATCTTTTCCACTTAACAGCAAAAATTTTAAAGGTCCAAAGATAAAGATTTCCATCACTCAAAATATTTTTTTTTATTTATTTAGTAAAGAAGTTACACAAAAACAACATTGAATGATTAATTTTACGCCACCTTGTATATATGTATATATGACTATATGAAAGATTTTCTCAAAGCAAATACACTTTCCGCGTCTACGGAACTCAACTTGGAATTCACTAACGTGGATATCTGCTGTGGACATAATAAGTTTGTTGTGTCAGCAGTGTATTGCTCGCTACCATCTTTAATCCTGATAATACTAGCGAGTTTGAGTACTCTATGTTTAACATAATGCCAAAGTATGAGAATGTTGTGGTTGGTGGGTACTTTAATATTAATCTGCTGTTCTCAGATTCGCGATTAGTAGATTTTCTTCGTTCGTCCAAACTTCGCATCAAAATATTGTCAATTCTTCACCGACCTGATTTGACACACAGAACCCTGCGCTACTTGACGTGAGGCTTTTTTCTTATGTTATCCATGTTATCATTCAAAGGCAAATAAATCCTTTCAGCACATTACATCATGATATCATGTTTTTAGCTTTTAATATTACCCTTGATCATATTCCTACCTCTTAAAGGTACACATACAGGAAATTTAAACATATTGATACCTCTGCATTCCCAGTGTAATTCATTACCTTGGCATCAAATAGAACTTTTATGGTGAGTATCGAAAGCTGCGTACTGATTGCTCTAGGGTACGCTTTACTGCTAGTAGAAATCTGGTTATGTCCGAGACGTACGGCCAAGTAGCAACACTATTATGCTATGCTTAATCCATTTCTTCCTAACAAAATATTGTGGAAGAATTTGCAAAGATCATACGTATGGGGTAAAGATCTTTACTGGCTATTAATATAGTCCTTATAATAGCAGTTTTCTCGTCCCTTTAGTAATTTGACTACTGGTGTTTCGAGTTACCCCTGAATAGTAACCCACTCAACATCGACTGAAGCGGTCGGTGCTGATAACATTTAACGTCGATTCATAAAATTGATATTTCTGTGTATCGACGTATACATTCAACGCATCTTTAATTCTTGCCTTTCTGGTCTGAAAATTGGCTACGGTGATTCCAGTAGCCAAAACCATTTCTCTAAGTAGTATAAGTAGTAGTAGTAGTACAGGTCCATTAGAATTCTCTTTTTTCTTTCTAAGGCTTTGGAAAAATTATGTTAATACCTTTGTTGTTGTAAACAATTTCATATCTAACTGGCAATCCGGTTTACATATTGTTCATGGTTGTGAAACTGCGATACTAAAGGTGAAGTAGAATATTAGAGCTGCTATAGATAAAAACTAGTTATGTAGCTTTTACTGTATCGTTTACCATCCTATCTTTTAAATATGCTACAATTTTTACAATCGTCTAGACATAGGAAAATTTTAATCCCGCGTTTCTCTCGCAGACTCTAAGAAGTCCTTCGTCATTCAGGTCCCTCGCCTATGGAACTCATTACCTGCAGTTGCACAGTTGATCTATTAAAGAAATATTAAGCTGCATTCCACAGAACTTCAACTAAAAACATATAATATAATTTTTTAAACGCGTGTTAATTTGCACCCGTTCGATTTGTATGAGAAACCTTAAGTTCCTTCAATGTTAAAGTTTTGATTTCAATCTAATAACAGTTTGGCTCGTGCTATTTATCGGGAGGCCGACGTTTATCTCTTAGACGATCCCCTGAGTGCTGTGGATGCTCATGTTGGTCGACATTTGTTCGAAGAAGTTATTGGCCCTCGTGGACGTCTTGCGAATTCAACTAGAATACTTGTTACCCACCAAGTCCACTTTTTAAAGGAAGCCGATTGGGTTATTGTCCTCAATGACGTAACTTTTTTATATATATTCAAAAATTATATATACATGTTTTTCTTACTTTAGGGAAGAATTGAAGCCCTCGGACATCCAAAAGATCTTTCAAAAAGTGGTATAGACTTTGCTAAAATGCTTGAAGCTGAAGAAAAAGAATACACTGATTATTCACCACGAAGAGGCAGTAGTAGAAGTCGTACTAGTTCGAAAGGCTCTATTTCCTCTTTAGCATCTATTATAAGCGGATCTGATAACGGAGATGAGATGGATGACAATGAATTTCCTGAAAGGCCACAAGATTTAGAAAAGTCCTCAAAGGGTGCAGTAAAAGGATCACTTCTAAATAAATACTTGCTTTCAGGGAACAATTATTTTGTAGTAGCAGGTATTTTACTACTCTTTATTGTGTCACAATTCGCTGTAAGCACAGCCGACTACTGGGTGTCCTTCTGGACAAAACAAGAGGAGTTGAGAGTTTATGTTGAACAAAAGAGCTTGCCTTTTAATGATGTAAAGGTGAACAACATTCAGGATGCAGATTTATACGCAAATATAACAACGGATTTGAGTGAATTATCTGACGAAATACCTTTTATTCTAAGCACAAGGACTTGCATGATCATTCATGGAGCTATTATTTTGGGAATTTTTTCCATCGCCATATTTCGATCAATAGGATTCTATAATAATGCCATGAGAGCATCCCAAAAGCTTCACAATGGGATGTTCAAAGGAATTATATCGGTAAGCTTTTTTAATATTTTTATTTGCATGGCAAATTTATCGAAAATAATCTGTGTGATTTTCGGTATTGTAATTGCTAATATGAACACGAACTACAAAAACAAATTGATTTATGTTAAAATATTATTAAATTGCATAAGGTGCAAAAATTCATAAAGTGAGCTTAAAATAGCATCAAATTTACAGAGAGATACGATTATTTAAATTTTATTTAAACCTTAATTATTCTTCAAATTAAAAGTATCCACACATCCTTCCGGAGAGGTCACAATCATAAGGGAACGTGCGTCATATCAAAGAACTTTCCCTGAATAACAGTTTCCTTTATAACGTCTTTAAATAAATTGCTGTATTGAAGTAATCTGTTTATGGAAAATACAGAATTATTGTATTGAGGTATTTTGTTTATGGTAAATATAGAATCAAAAGTCACTTCATACTTTATTAAGGCAAATAAAGTTTGCCGTAGAAAAATTGTAACGCCAAATTATGGAATATGAAATCACTACGACCTAGTGCAGTCTAGGATAGTTCGTAGACATTTTTTCGTTTAGTAATGGTTAAATTTACTGCTATGACATACTCATTTGTAGAGAAATTGTTTAATAATTTTTGCATGCAGCTACAAATATAATTTTCCAGAATAAGGAATCAAAAACGTTAAAAGCTAAAACATATTTTTATTTATTTCCGTACTTTTGTTTTCGGATTAGTACTTACGACATTTTTGATATTTGTTACTTATTTTTATTTGTAATACATGAAATTATTGAATTTTGGAGAAAATTAATTTAGAGCAGATTAAAACTGAACAATAAGATAAATATACTTTTATAGTATTTATTTTTAATAATAAATAGTTTTAATTTTTTAATTCACCATAGAAACTTTCACACCTTCATGATTTTGTGCCAAATATCAAATTTATTTAAATTAAATTTTACTTGCAGTTTTCGTTAGAAAGATTAGCAATCGCATTATAGAATAGAATTCTATGGTCATATTCAAGAATTCTTAGCCCATGTAGGCTACCAAAATGTACATCGATTATTCTATACATAATTGCCCACTTGATTTTTGTCGTCGTGTTTTTAATTTTTATATATTACTAGCAACCCGCCCCAGCTTTGCATGGGTAAGACTAATTATCTATAGTATATACATATATGTATATAGCAGATACTTATTTATAGGTACAGTGGGCAGCACATTAGGCTTTACAATAATATTAACTAGTTTGCAATGATGTGTACTCTCATGTGTGTGCTCGCTTGGGATTCTATCGCACTGATAATAACTTCAGGAATGTTTGACTATTCTCGGGACACATTGCATTCGACGCGGTGCGCTGCCAACGGCATTGTCGTCGTTAAGATATTATTTTGTTACTCGAGTTAATTTAATTCTGTGACATTTCCTAAGATATTCATCTAAATTAAATGGTGGGCAATTTTGTTCTAAATAAAATACTTAAGTTGACTAATATATTTATTTAGATAAGGAAACATCTTCGCCAATAAAGAAGTTTTTAGAAGGGACGATTTTTTCCAACTTAATTCACAAATGTCATCATACAAGTAGCTTATTTCCATAAAATGTTCATAAATTATATCCTATAACCTTCCTAGATAATCCCTCCCTCTATTAGTGAAAAACGTATGAAAATATATTCAGTCGTTTCTGAGATTAGCCCGAATAAACACAAACCCATTGCGGCGGGAGATTTTAATTTATAATATGTAGTGATTTACTGTATATTTAAAAATACCTACTTAGCTTACTAAAAAAACATTTTTTTGAACTGTCAAAAATTCAACACAATATTGTTTTCAAACAAAATATTAACCAAACCATAAATAATAGTTATTGAATTTAAAAAAAAAAAATTATTTTGTTTACCAGAGCCCATCTTTTTATTTTTTATTCACTAATTATTTTCGAATGTGCTTTCAAATATTTTTCCCCATTAATGCAGCACCAGCTACCAAAGCTATTCTTATGGACTCATGCGGAATGGTTTACCGAATTTGTCTCGAATTATGTACCTTTAGCTGTCGGCAGGGGCGGATTTACGAATTTGCCGCCCGTAGGCAGGCAACAAAGTGCCGCCTTTTTTTCTTAATAAAAATCTGTTTTGTAATTTTAAAAATTGAAAAATATGTAATGTAATAAATTAAATCTCCTTTTAATTTTGATTAAGATTTACAAAACAAAAAATACATTTTTCAAAAATTGAACAAGGAAGAAAACGTTGTTACTCTGCATCTGTTTTTTTCTTGAACGGTGACGGTGATTTCATCGGAAAAGTCAAGCTCTTTTATTGACGATTTGAAAAAGTCGTTAATTTTTCGCGATGAATCAATATCTTTTTTCAATTTCTCTTCTTTCTCTTTTCTTAATTTAGAATACTGATGCCCGCTTAGTCGCTGTCTAGCATCACTCATTTTGAACGATTTAAATAGTTTGGCACAGTGGACGAAAACATGTGAGATAAGGTTAGGTTATAGTATTTCAGTTACAAACATTCTAAAACTGCCGGACGTATATAGTGACATTTGCTGACTTAACATAGTGACTTAATATAGTTTCATTAAAGTGACGTCTTTTTGAAATGATTGTTTAACGCAAAATTAAATGAAATTAGAAAAAATGTGTATCTTTACATTTTTATTAATCAAAAAGTTTTTGAATAATTGAAACATGATTGCAAAAATGGGGCGGCAAAATCTTGCAAGATTTTGCCGCCCTATTTCTTTTGCCGCCGTAGGCACAGGCCTACTTTTCCTATGCGTAAATCCGCCCCTGGCTGTCGGTATACATATAGGTACTCGACAGATCAAATTTCATGAATAATCAAGGAAACTTAGATCTCGAAAGTCAGTAGGATTCTAATTCTGGTTTTTTATGTTTAAAATCTCTTAAAAAATGAATTGTAAATAGTTTTTGCGACATGGCCACAAGAAGGTCGGGACAAATAATAGAGTTGCATAAAGACATCCAAAATATATATTTTCTATAACACGTATTCGAAGAATTTAGAATTTGCAAATTACAAGTCACTAGTTTTCAAAACTGTTCTTTGCAGACAATCTTCTTAGAAGATTTTTTCAACTCTGCGACCATATATTGACTTTATTTTGCAACCATTGAATTTGTTTTCATCTGAAAATATCATACTTTTCCAATCTTCTAACGTCAAGTTCTTATAGTATTTTGCCTACTGGAGATGTCCTGCTCTCATTTTCCTTGTCAAAAAAGCCTTTTTTGTAGCTCTTCTTCCTAATAATCCTCCTTTATTTAATTTCCTTCGAATAGTTTGGATATTAAATACTAATATTTAAATTAATGACTCTTAAGTCAGCAAAGTGGACAAATGGATTCAACATTCCCTTAACCTTCATTACTAATTATTTCCTAAAATATCATACTCATATATTTATGCGATCCCACTAATGTTATTGCTTAACGAAAATTACGTAATGGTGGGCTGTCTTTCATGAGAAGAACACAGGAGCAGGAAAAATTCAAGAGTTTTGCTAATTGTTATTATTATTAAGCCTTATGTACATTCGTGCCAAACTTTTAATTATTAATATATTTAATAATCATATTTGTGAGCAAGAAGTGACTATCAAATGCTAACTCTGAACATTCTACATGACAATAATTCTTATTCGAACCTAATTACTCTAATTTGAAACAATTCCATTTATATATAAAACTTTAAAATGTTCTCGTATCTTTTTTTACTTATTTGCGCCTGCTATTTTCTTCCGGCTTCAAATTTAGAGATATACAGAAAACATTTTAATGTTATTCAATTTGTCTCTTCTACGTTATCCGATGGTGATCACTAATGAGTACTGGGAGATTTTAGTCTAAGCATCATTTCTTGGTCCTTTACTGAAAACGAGACGTTTTTGACACTTGCGTACGAATGTTTCTTCGACAATGAATCATTTATAATCAGTAATGAAATCAACAGACTTGAGAGTTAACAAGAGTTAACATAATTTTTATATAAAGCTTTCTTTTCATAAGCACATTGGTCATATTAACTTTAACCCGCATCTACACTTGCAATTTTTTAAGCAATGGCAATGGCAACTGTTAAATTTCTCAAGGGGGGCAATTGCTAGAAATTTCATTTCGAACACGGTTACGAAGAGAGAAAGATGTTTACGAGCAACGAGCTTTAGAAGACTCGGTGCTATAGCACTCGTAAATTTAAGGCATTTTGAGGATTTTTTTTAAATCGATGATAATGTTATTTAAACTTTGTAGGTATATTATAATACTTAAAAAGCATAAAACAAAATGCTTATAATAATAAGAAAAAATTTTAATTATACATATGTATAATGGCGTTGAAGATGACGTCCTGAAAAAATATGTATCTGGGCGGCAGGTGAGGTTTTCACTCTCACTTATTTGAAAAACAAAAAAAAAAAAACAAAATAATTATTAACCTATATGAGTGTAGTTATCGCCTGAATCGGAAAAAAATAAAAAAAAATGTTGTGGACAAAATAACACCTAGAATTTTGACTACCGAAAACAGGCTATTTTTCATTAGTTTTTGTACGTAAAAATGAACTTCCAATTTTAAAATAAAAATTGTTTGATAGTCCAGGCTATAGCCTCTAATGTGCCTGAATAACATATTAAAATTTGAGATGATTCGGATGAATAGTGCTTTATTTGCTCTCGCCGTGTAAAAAAAAGTAGTTTCGAAATAAATGGGTTTAAAGTTTTAAGTATGCCACGAACAACGAGTCGGACTTACCGTTCGCTATCTGCCAAAAAGGCTGTAGAATTTTAAAATAATGTCAATTTCATCCCAAAAATTTAACAGTATACTCTCGAAAGGCTGTACTCTCTAAATATTAAAAAACAAGTAGATTTTTTAAAAATTCTACTCCACCAGGTCTTTTTAATATCTTCCATAACTTGTAAAATAACTTTATCTTTGTTCTTTATCCGTCCATGAAGTTGGCAACTTTGCCATTGCCATTGCAGCGAATTCACCTACCATTTCTTCAATGACTTTGGCAATAAATTACCTCAATAATTGCTAGTGTAGTCCCCGGGTTAGAGCTTACAAACCACTTGGCTTTATTAAAAAGAACAGCAAAGAATTTTCAAATATTTTTTGTTTAAAAGCTTTATGAGATAAATTTTTGAATATTGTGCTACTAAGTATATAGAGTCCTGTCTGTATTGTATACATATACTAACAGAATCGAAGCGGTGTAGGAGTCTTTTACCAGATTTCTATGTTACAAGCTGAAGTGATGTAAATCTACTATTCCTTATTATGAAACGTTTGTTAGGCTTATCAACCCTCTATTTTAGATGTGATATGAGTTGCGTTTTATTTATTAAAGATTTATTTTGTTATGGCATAAATTGTCCTGAGTTATTAAATTTAATTAATTTATATGCATTGAAATGACATCTTCGGGCTAGAAATTTGTTAATTGATCCTTCACATAGAACGAACTATGGTTTTTGTGAAGTGTTGGCAAGATGTATAACAAAAATTAATTTTTGTAGTAATCATTTAGATTTCACTATATCTAGATTGGACTATTAAAGTGAGATAGTTGTTTTGGTAAAGATAATTAAAAGCGAATTATTGTTTTCTAGACTGTATAGATTATTAGACTAATAAATAAATATTATTTGATCTTCTTTAAATTATTACAGGCGCCCATGCGATTTTTTGATACGAACCCATCAGGTAGGATTCTAAATCGTTTCTCAAAGGATACAGGTGCGGTGGACGAAATGCTTCCAAAGGCAATACTCGATGCTTCGCAAATCATTTTAAACATGATGGGATCCATTATAGTTGCTTCAGTAGTGAAACCTATTTTCCTATTACCAGTTACTATTCTTGGAGGTTTATTCATAATTGTTCGAAAAATATATCTGAAAACTTCCAAAAATATTAAACGGATTGAAGGAATTAGTAAGGCAGTAAAAAATTAACGAACGAAATATGAAATAATCAATTGATCAATTCTATCTTCCAGCACGTTCTCCGGTATTTACACATTTAGCAGCAACTCTATCTGGTTTGTCAACCATACGAGCCTTTGGTGCTCAAAACGAGCTCATAAAAGAGTTTGATGCGCATCAAGATTTGCACTCAGGAGCCTGGTACATGTTCATAAGTACAGCTACGGCATTTGGTCTTTCCCTGGACGTCCTCTGTTTGATATTTATGACCTGTGTGACCTTTTATTTTCTTTTGCTGGACCAGGGTTTGATTCCATCACGTATTTATATAAATTAATACAAAATTATAATTCTCTTTAGCTACTACCGGAGATCAAGTAGGTTTAGCAATAACTCAAGCTATGGCTTTGACTGGTCTTCTCCAATGGGGTATTAGACAAAGCGCTGAAGTGGAAAATCAGCTTATGTCTGTTGAAAGAATGTTGGAGTATTGTGAATTAGAATCTGAAAAGCAGCCTGATAAACCATTTGATTTGCCAAAAACTTGGATATCCGAAGGTAAAGTAGAATTTCGCAACGTTTTCTACCGTTACTATGAAGGAGCTGAGCCAGTTCTTAAAGGAATTAATTTCTTAATAAAACCACAAGAAAAGGTACGCAATGTCTTTAATATTTACTTGATTATTGTTTACATAAATTTTGAAAATTTGACTTTAATATAAACAAAACAAAAAAATCGTTTTTGGTCTGAATCGCTCCCCCGTAATTAAAAATTAAATAATGTTATGTTGATTTTTCTTCAGGTTGGAATTGTTGGCCGCACTGGTGCTGGAAAGTCGTCTTTAATAGGATCTATATTCCGATTGGCTCAAATTGAAGGTGAAATCTTAATAGACGATGTAAATACCGCTGAAGTTCCATTAAGTCAGCTCCGAATGAAAGTTTCAATAATACCACAGGATCCTGTACTATTTTCGGGAACAATCCGAAGGTACACTTCCATATGCAAAGTCAACTAGCATAATTTACCGTTTTCAATTTAGAAATTTAGATCCCTTTGAGGACTACTCAGATGCAGATATTTGGAGATCATTAGAAGCAGTTGAACTCAAAGACATTGCAAGTGGTCCTTTAGGACTTCAAACAGTTGTCATGGCAGGGGGAAGTAATTTCAGTGTAGGACAACGGCAGCTTATGTGTTTAGCAAGAGCAATTTTACGTAACAATAAAATCCTTGTTCTCGATGAAGCTACAGCCAATGTAGATCCATAGTAACCATTCTTCTTTCTTTTTATATTACCCTTAAGTTTATTTTACTTCTCCATTCTAGTACGGACAATCTAATCCAGACCACTATTAGACAGAGGTTCTCTGCATGCACTGTTTTAACCATTGCCCACCGTCTTCACACTATAATGGATTCGGATAGGATCATTGTTATGAATTCCGGGATTGTTGAAGAATTTGATACACCTTTCAAACTTCTGCAAAATGAACACGGAATTTTAAGAGATATGGTAAAAACTACTGGACCCTTGGAATCAAAAAGACTGTATCAGCTTGCCAGAGAAAAACATCAATCTATTCAAAAGTTGTCCTGAAGGCATATGCATATGTGTATAAACTTTTGTAAGAATAACGTGTTTGACTTAAATTTTCCAAAATCTACAACAAGTATTGTATTTATAGGATTTACGCAATTAAGTGTAATATTTTTGCAACAATTTGTTTTTATACCCGAAATTCTTCACACTTCCCAAAACCTTTTTTATCTTAAAATAAGTTTTACCCACATAGGAGTCTAAACAATTTCAGAAGTGCTAGTATATTAAAGGAATTAAGTTTATAGTAAAATGTTTTGAAGAAAAGTTTAATAGTTGATAGAGAAAGCATTAAATATTATAATGTGCTTCATCTGATCTGGAGCTTTCCAAATAATCTACTGCATTTTATTTTATTTGGATATTAGAAATGTTACTTCAGGTTCTAGTTATTTTTCTGCGGTAAAATTAATTTTTCTAAATGTAATTTTGCATGACTTACATTTAAAAATAAAATGAAAGTGCAGCAAAGCTCTAAACAGAATGTGGCGCTGCCTTCTTTATTCATATCTATCAGAAGTTAAAACCACGGTAACCACTGGCGTGTTCCGATCATAGTCTGCATCAAAACAGACGTACCCGGATCAATTTGTTGAAAATCGGTGGAAGTTGTGTACAATTTTACCTCTTAGAATTTGTACTCAACTGGGAGTTGCTCAGCAAGGAATTGTACAATTATAGAGTTTGCTTCGAACATCAATTGTCTTGTTCGACGCCAGCTAACGTCCCCCCTGTGGACTTGATTATTTCTGCGGGCACCATTTTACCCGAGGAGCTTCCCGCCTCCCTTTTTTTGGTTATTTCAAGCCAGTTATAATCTCGTCTAAAAAAGGTTATTAGACAAAGCGAACATTTAAAACGAGAAATACAAGTGTGCCAGATATTGGGCAAAAATATAATAAGAAAATGCCTGTGTACATTCCAGAAAAGATTTTTATATCTGTATGTTAAGTAATAATTCTTTACATTGCAACCCTGAAAATTTGTTAGCTGTATTTACAAATAAATTATCTCGCCAATACAAGCTAAATGAAAGCAAGTGCAGGAAGATCACACGGTCGAAATAAATGAAAATTATGGGGTAAAGATCTCAGAACGTAGCACAGGCTCTGAAGAGTTAAAGCAGATTAGAAAAGACATTAAAAAAGAGCAAAAAATTCTTTTAATTCAAATAAATGAAAATGTTAGACTTGAGTTGTCAAAAGAAGCACTTTCGCAGGCAAGCAAGAGCGTCAGGTAAACTTTTCCGCATTTTTGCTAACATACTATAATGGCGTTACACCTTCCTGGTACACAATGTATTTAGACGACGTTAAGCAACGCATATGGAACCGAATAGATAATGACTTTTTAAACGAGGTTATTCCATAAATTAGTTACACCCAAGATGAAGGTGAATATATCTTGCATGTATATCAAGGTAGAAACAATCCGATAATGTTCTCTTCAAATATGTATAAGTCATACGATTCAGTGGAGAGTTTTATGGATGATATAATAAAAAAATAAAAAAGAGAAGGCATGTTAGGCTACAAACCGCTTTACACCCAGTTCGAAGTATAAAGAGGAAGGGTATAGTAAAAAAGGAAAATGAGGATATGTTTGAATTGCGAATTGATGAGTTAGAGTTAACAATTAAGATAAAGAAACCTTTGCCACCACATCTTAATGTTAAAAATTTCGTTACACTTTGTGTTAATAATGTACATTTTGATGACGAGACAACAAGCGTGAATGAAAAACAGAGGGGAGTTGCACGCATAAAATATATAATACTCGGAATATTAGATAAACTATACATGGTGATTCTCTTAATGTTAAAGCGGCACAGCTTAGAAAAATTACCGAGAAGAGCAATATTTGAAAAGTTCCTTATGAAAAACAAGCTTCAGGCCTTTTAAAGACAACCGATAGACAGTACCGATAGATGTTAATATTGATAACTTATCAAATTTTGTGACCGACGTATTTCTGAATACACTTGCAGGTAAAAGAAAATTGAAGTCATCTTTATGATAAGGACTGCAGTCGGAACATTTGTCAATAATAAAAAAGGTAGATCAGTTAAGGTATCTCTTAGCTCATCTACTTTATTTATGAAATCGGTAAACGATTTCCCCGCGAACTGCAAGTTAAAGATCCTTGTAGCGAACGCGATACTCTGTAAAATTATATCGACATAATCAAACCGAGGGTTATAAGAGATAAAGCAGTAAGATATTTAGGTGTAGTGTCTGTAAACAAGAGTGAATGTATATTTCATTTCAACCACGTAGAATATTGCCCTATTGAAAAAACATCGATTAAAAGTGTTTCAATAAAATAACTAATGCGCAAAGTGAGTTGGTTAAATTTTAAGGAGGCTATATATAATGCTTCATTTTAAGAGCCAATATAGCTATAAATAGCAAACACATCGACAGTTGTTACAATAGGGAAGTATACGCAATTCCTAATGCAGTATGAATTCGTTGTAAACACGTTATTACCTAGCTCAAAGCGGCGGTAGTTTAGTTGATATAGACGAACTGTACCGATCACCACTTATCTATCAACACGGTAGAGGGATTGGACTATTAAGATATTTGCAGCCCTTAGTTAGTTCTGGAGCCAAGGTTTTGAAACAACAAGCAGTTAAAATAGGAAAAGCCATTTTAGAAAACGCGAGTAGTAAACCTATTAAAGATATATTAAGGGAGCACGGTAAATCTGCCGCTCAAGAACTTGCGCAAAAAGTTATAAATAAGCTGTTTGATCGTATGGATCGGAGGAAGAGGCATTGTATGGTTATAAAAAGACGTAATCCGTCTGCTGCCTTACGTCTTTCTTCAAACGGTAAAAGCGGTTAAAACAAACCAAGCAAAAATCATCAAAGAAGAAGAAAATGTCTTTAAAAGGCAAACGTAGTTTTCGTAAAAGAGTATTGAAAATGTTTGATAATAAACAAAATGTATAGCGAGTGTATGAAATCCGAATTGCATATTTTCTCGAGACCTACAGTCCAAAGTAATATTTTGAAAACCAAAGAAGTTGCATACAAACCTATAGCGTTATTAGATTACTCATCCGTTTTGGAATTTGTTTCGCTGGGGCAAGGGGATATATATATATATATATATCGTGATCTGTCGTATGTATACGTTTGAAAGTACAGCTTGTTAAATTTAAGGCTGACAAAGAGGCAGTTTATACCGGAGAAGATATAGTTGTAGGGGATGCTACAGTTCCTGATGAAGGACCAGAAGTTGTTAATAATGTGCTTCATTCACTTTTTCGTCAATACACCATTTACTTAAATTGGAGACCGATTGCTCAAACTGATAATAACTGCAACTATAGAGCATATATTGAATATTTATTAAATTATGGAACAAAAACCTGAATTTTACCTGCTTTCAAATAATGACGACAATTCATTCCATTTAAGATTGTAGAGGCAACTATGTACATATATGAATCATGTCACCGTTAACCATACCATAATGTTGACTCACGAAACTGTCCTTCAGCGTTCAAAGACCACATCCATATAAGCGAGTTGAGGTAAACACCTATACGATACCTGCAAATACATTTACATTATCTTTAGATAATATTATAATAGGGCAATTACCAAATTTATTAGTATTTGGTATGGTAGACAACAACGCATATACGGGGAATAGAACAAAGAATTCATATAATTCTAAACAAAATGATTTAACTAGATTTAATTTATCTGTAAATGGTGTTCAGGTTCCCAACCAACCTATCGAGTTTGATTATTCAAAAGATCCTCCTGTCAGTACAAGGTACATCAGTTTGTTTAAAGGTACAGGAATACATTACTTTGACAAAGGGCATCAGATTTCAAAAAAATTCTGTGATAACGGAGCGTTTTTACTATCCTCCCATATGACTACAGCTCTATCGTATAATTCTACTTGCGGAAATCTACTAAACGGGTACGGTTAGAATTGAAAGAAGGTTTAAGGAGGCTTTAAAAACAACGGTGATTTGCATCATATATGCCGAGTATGAGGGCAGTGTAGATATTGACAAAAATAGGAATGTATACACTAGCTTCTAGAGCCGGTACAAACTTCGAATCTTCAACTTCAATCACGGTAAGGATTTTATCACACAAAGTTCAAAATGAGCTGTCTGATAAATGTTAAATACTTCTCTGGAGGTTGCCTGACCTTCTTTAAAAAAGTTTCTTTTGCGGGATTCACTGTACAAAGCAAATTATTTACAAAGGAGATTATTTTCAAATACCTTACATCAGTTTCAGGATGTCTTGACAAATCAAATAAATTTGGGAATATTGAACTTAGACGATTGGATGAAGACTTGATAAAGACATTAGCAAAAATTACTACAATCTTTGTCAGCGATGCATCAACCAAGGAATATAAATAATTATGTTAGATCGTTATCGATCTGGAGACATCAACCTCGCATTGTGAACAAGAATGAACACGATCGAACTCCCAGAGTCATTAAAAAGTAACCCCGCAACAAAAATATTCTTTAGAGGTGTATTCCCGTGTAACCGCCTACCAAAAAAAAAATAAAAAAAGCAGCATGTAGTATAACCAATACAGATAAATAAGAGCGGTACTCATTGAATTGCATATTTCATCCCAAGGAAAGGACCTGCAGAATACTTTGACTCGTATGGTAAACCTCCCAGTAACAGATTTTTTCGCAACTTCTTACATACAGATTCAGATGTGTTTGTAAGTAATAGAAAACGGCTTCAAGGTGCATTTTCATCTTCTTGCAGACTTTATTGCTGTGTGTATCTGTATTTGCGGTGTAAAGGAAAAAGATCAAAACAATTTCTGAAACGATTTTTCTAAATAATTTTAGATTAAATGATAATAAAGTTGTGAATTTATATTGCCAAATATACTTGAAAAAATATTTAAAATCTGGACCAGTTATGTATACCAGCAGATAAAAGTATAAATGCGAGACGTTGGTGATGTATGTATATTTAACATAATGTTAAACTATAAGCCTGCGCTTCAAGATGGAACCAGCGCCTAAAGTGAAAAAGTTTAGACGATTGAGTAAGGAAAGAGTGTTTGCAGAAGAGTTTAAAAAAAATCCTGAATTTCATCGAAAAATCATCTTCAGCGCTGCAGCTTCCGCATGTTATGTTACGTGTTAATAGAGTTCGCTGTCGTCCTATGTTAGAAGACTATTTTTGATCAGAATTGGATGGATTTGACATCATGGTGCCACATGCCACGCAGCTGGTCAAACAATTGATGATGAAGTTCGGTAACCGTATAATCTCGGATTTCTTTTTATGGGGTTATGTTAAGTCATTGGTTTATGCCAACAAGTTAACAACGTTAGAGGAGTTCAGGGAGAATATCGAAATGTGAAAAATTGGCTCCAACGAATCTATCGCTGCAAACCAGTTCATGGTGGTAATATGAACGATATTGAATTCCATAATTAAATATAATATGTGTACTGTACCTAAAATAAATTTCAGCCCAATATCTCAATTATTTTGCGATTTATTTAAATACAGAATTGTTATGTCCTTATTAAAAAATCCTCAGTCAGTGTTAACAAAGCGTTGCTTTTTGGGGTGATGTTTATAAAATGATAAAAAAATTTTAAATTTCCCGTCACGTACAGTATAGTCAGGAATATCGCAGATAGAGAATGAACTTTTCGTCAAAAACTTTCAAAAGCACAATCATCCGATACCTATTCTATGAAAATAAAAGTGGCTATGAAACTAAAATCAGTTTCTAAAAGTGACAAAATAAAGGAAGTTGTATTAAAAGAAATTTTGAGATGGCAGGACTAAATATCATTTGATTTGATAAGAATCTGAATAAAAGTTATGAAATCATCATCAAATCATATATGTAGGTTACATACCAAAAAGCCAACTTCTCCTCAGGCGGAGAAAAACCAACAACCAAAATATACTTTTTTTGCCTCAGTTGTATTTTCATTATCATTTTTAAAAAGGTATAGAAAAAACAACATTTCATTGTTGGTTGGTTGGTTTTTGTTTGTTTTTAACTTTTTTTTTGTACATACAGGAGATCGCAAACTTTATTTTTAATGCAAACAGAAAAGGTGTTAATCAATGCATTTACATTGAAAATATTAATTAATAAAAAATTATAGTGTTGTAGTAAAAGACATGTTTTTAGTTTAGAACAAATTTTCTCCAAAAGAAGACATTATTATTTACCATAAGTAGTGTAAATTTCACGTAAATTCATGTTGTTTTCCAATTTTAAAATTTTATAAAAAATAGCAGTTAATAAAAATTAATTTAGCTGCCGCTCGTACCATGTTCCAAAAAGAGGAGAACGACCATCAATTGCCTTTTGAAGAGAATTTTTCCTCTCTCGATATGTTTTTCCGTTAGTTGGTGCGGGTGGTAGATGTTGATGCTATAGGGGGACAAAAAAGCTAGATCACAGCCCATAAAAATTATGAATATGGCTGCGAGATGATACTGACACTTAGAAAAGATAGATTAAGTTGGATGTGTCGCGTTAAAATTTAGAAATTTCACTATAGCTGCAGCATGTTGCATAGCATGGATGAGAATTCGTTATAATGCCAGCACAACACTTCTGTACCGATTAAAGTCTGTGTGATTTACGATGCAATTTCATATGCGCGCAGACATTAGAGCCTTTGTCGGAGCTGTTCATAAAATTCTGCGCAGACATAAAAAACTGTTTCGTGTGGTTCCGGGATAAAACCCCACGGTACGGTACGCTCCTCTTCCTCAACGAACAAACCTTAGGATCTATAACTGCTTCAATAAAATTTTCATCGTTTCATTTTAATTTAAAAAAGTTCGAGGTTATGTGATTCGTAAAAGTTGAATTTAATTCATCTTGTTCGTAGCGTTCCCTTTTGTTTATCCATTGTGCCCCATAACCGTTCCTCTTAAAATGTTCAACTTGAAAAGTTTTACATATTGTGACTGGACGGAGGATGGAAGCTATATATCTATTTTAGCTTAAACTCGAAATGCATAAGCTCTTTATAACTGTCAATCGCGTGTTTTTAAATTTTGGTTATTATTATAATTTGTACCAACGATAAGTTGCTACTTCTTTCTATATATATTTTTCATTTTATTCTATAAATGAAGGAGAAAAATAGCTGATTACAAAAAATTAGCCTCAAAAGTTTTATATGTTTTTTCACCTATTTTCAAAAAATTTTAACACGCTGTATTAAACAATTCCATCAGTTCGCATTGCTCCTCACTATGCTGCTGTATATTGTTGGTAAAGCTTTGAGGTAAAATTGTTGATTCTGTTTTTAAACCATTTCGGAAGGAAATACTCTCAGCTACATTTCGACGTACACTTGACCAAATATATTTGCAACACATACTACTACCCCAATACCTTTGTAGTATATTCTGAAATAACAAGTAATTAATGCTATCGAAAGGTAAAGTTTGCTTTGTGATTTGTACAAACCTTAAATCCTAGACGAAATTTTTTATTCATAAAAACGTACAAAATTGGATTGATGCATGAATTAGACGCTCCTAGCCATTGCGCCACTGGCAGGAGCATATCAATCGAATTTTGGAAATTGCGATTGTATAATATAAAATCGGTGAACTTTATGATACAAAACAGAATGTAGAGAGGCATCCAGGACAATGCAAACGTGATGACCACCACAAGAACCATTTTGATCACCTATAGTTGTTTTACAATTTTAAATGTTATAAAAGAAAATCATTATACCTTCAGTCTGCTTCTTTGTATTGCATCGTAATTATTAATTCTAGGTATCCGCTCCCCTGGAATGTTTCGATTCACGACATTCTTCCATATGATAAAGTAACAAATTGAGATTACAAAAAGTGGTACTAGGTAACAAATGATCAGATTAACGAATATAAAAAAAATATTTTCTGTTTCTCTAGATGGCCATAATTCTAGACATATCTGAAAGAATCTTCGTTGAATATTTAGTGACTTGTTACCGTTATTCGACCTTACCTCGAATTTGTTAGTAGAATTGCCAAGCGGTTCTATAGTGAAAATAAATAACCACGGAAGGTTAATTAAGAGCGCAAAAAGCCATATGAACATGACTATAATTTTGTACTGTCTACTGGACATTGTTCCCGAGAGAGGGAATGCAATAGCTATGCATCGCTCAATCGAGATAGCCATAAGAAAGTTAACCGATGCGGAGACTGAGACTCCCTGAAAATATGCAACTGCTTTGCAGAAAAAGAGTCCAAGTGTCCAAGCTGGAAAAATTAAAATAGATTTAGTCACACACTGAGAGAAAAAAATACTAAAATTATTACATATTACTAAAATATAAGTGAACAAAAAACGACACAAAAATATTGTAGTAACTAGAATCTAATTTTAGTAATCTCATTTTGGAGTTCCAAATGTTTTTTGTTCATATCTTCTTGTAATGTCAAAATATGATGGGCCTGAGTACTGTTGATTAGTGTATGCAATTCCAGTGGTGTTGATGCCTTAAACACCACATCGTCCGCGAAAGCTATATCATTGGTCTTACTGGTACTAATGGAGCATCTAATATCATGCAGATTCTCTAGCAACAGTGAAAATTCCCTAGAGGCAAGCTTCCGTATAATTAATTCGAAACGAACAGAGAACAATGTTGCGTATTGCTCATGTGCACGGGTCTCAAAGAATGCTCCCTGCAAGAGCAGGATTCGAATCAAAATTAAAGAAAAAATAGTACAAACCCAAAAAGGACCGTGATATATCTAGCATGGTAATAACAAATCAGCCCATTTATTGAGGATTGAGAATCGTGTGTGTGCGGAATCCACACGGCTAGCTTCCGGGCAAAAATCTTCTACATTTACAAGACGTTAACTGGAATCTTGCATGTATGCGTAATTTATTCTGAATCGTATGACCTTGCAGTGAAATTTCTAGAAAAATTTAATCAAGTCGGATTGTCTCTGAACAAATAATTTTTGAACATGCAAACGACCCTACATTCATTAAATGTACGAGTATCATTACTGATGACGAGACATGGGTTTATGAGTGTGGCGTTGAGACCAGTTAACAATCGTCAGTGTGAAGCTTCGAAAAAGAGCAAAACCCAAAAAAACCCAAAATGACTGTTTTCTTTGATTATTGCGGTGTTGTCCCACAATGAATTCTTGCCAGAGGCTCTGACAGTCAACGGAGAATATTACGCGCAATGCATCATTTAGCTGAGTCTATACGTAGGAGGCCAGTTTTATGAAAGGACAAGAATTAGATTCTCCACCACGACAATGCATCACCGCACACTACTTTTATTATACACGATTTTTTTACCAAACACTATAAAACTGTTATCACTCAGTCACCGTATTTCCCAAACTCTAATTATCGCTTCGTGTGAAGCCTTTTGATTTGAATTGAATCGGTAAAAGAGAATTTGCTGAAGGAAACGGGCTATTCCTATACGAGACTACGAAAAGTGTATGGATGGTTAAGCGCTGGCATCGCTTCGAAAAGAGCTTACTTTGAAGGTGATAAAAAAAAATGTTTATTAAAAATGAAACATATGTATATTTTACATTGACAAAATCCGACGTTGTAGTTTTTGGTAAAACCCGAAGTCCTGAGAGCAGCCACAAGGCTCCGCTGAAGCAGCTAGATCAACTTAGGCTCCAAGATGAAAATCAATCCGGGGGTTATGAGTACCTAGAGTAGCAGTAATTCACTCTGAGCAAAACTCAATTTTGGACTGATTGATGTATTGAAATTCTTTAAGGTATTTATACACAATTTTATCTTATGAGTACCATACTCCTAACTATTTGTGTATTTGGCCAATCGCCCTGGAAATACAATACACAGCTTCTTGTGCACTTCACCCAGGCTAGCAATATATATTTTGCCTGTTGGATCATTTTTTTCCCATAGATAATTTAAGTTTCACTGGCCGTGCTGGGAACTTATGCGTCGTACTTTGCGCGTGATCAGTACTTTGTATTAAAGAGATCAGGTCTTTGTTAGTTGATTTATAAATTTGGGCATTTTAAAGGCATGAATTGAAAATTCTTATTACTGGCCTATTACACCTTCCCCGTTTGGGGAAAAAATATATTTATTTATTTATTTACGCATATGAAAAAATTTAAAGATAAGAAGAATTCATCTCTTTACTTTTTTTTCAGTTTTGTTTCAAAGTATTTAGGAGTATAGTTTTACATGCTTACATGCTTAATGTTATTATCAACGTAACTTAAATGTACTATGTTTTTTTAATTTCTTACAATTATCTATGCTATCGTATCTATAGTATGTGTTCCTCCTGTAATTTTACTATTTTATTATTTTATTTGTACATTTGTTCCTGGCTTTGTATCGTAATTGTCAACATGGTATATAATTGTTACGCTAATTTCCTTATATTTTATGGCTTTTTTATCTGTTAGTTAATCTTAATCTATTCTTGTGTACATTTTGTATCTTTTTACTTTCATCTTACCCACCCTAAACCAGTCACCTTCCAATTTAAACCACTCAGCACTCGCTTCGTCCGGTAGTTCCTTTAGACCTTCACTTATCGATCTCCTTCTCCCAACTGTCATCAAGCTCATCTTGCAATCTCCTGGGTCGACAAAAAGCCGCTATCTTTTTCCCGTTTGCGCGACTGCAAAATTTACGACAATGTCCGTCTTCTCCTCGTCTACCTTCACAGTAAACCTGACTCTGTTCGTATCGATAGCAAAACCAAGCCTAACGTGCTGATTCAGTACATCAGGAAGGCTTCCCGACGACCTCTTTACCCTTCCTGAGCTCTTTTCCAGGTATTATAGTGAATTTGGCATTACTTCCAATAAGGTGCTCACCGATCTCCCTACCTTCGCCTCCTATGTCAGCTCTCGCCACGTCTCTCATCTTCTAAAAGTTCGTAGCGATCACAAAAATCATTTTTTTTCTAACTTTGCCGGTATACCTACTATTTTTGCTCCACTATCCCTTCTTTCAGCTGTCTTTCCCTGTATTATTAAAATGTGAGAGGCTTGCATACCAAGGCCTGCACAGTTTTCCAAAATTCTTTTATTTTTATATACGACATTTTTGCCCTTATTTAAACTAACCTAATTCTAAGTTTCAACAGTAATGAATTCTACGGGCTTTTCTGTTTTTCGTGCTGACGCCTGTGATTATAACTTAAATCAAACGAACTAAATTTTGTCCCCTCCCCTCCATCGTCCCTTCATTCCTTCTTATCAGATTCACAACTCTCTGTCGCGTATGGTCTTCACATTTTCTATACCCCGCTTTTTACCTGCCTCGTCCAATCCGTTTCGTGCCAACCACGGGGAAATCATGCCTCCACTATTCCTTGGTATAATAAAGAGCTCTGATCCCTTTGGAACAAGAGAAACAAACTGTGCCTTGCCTAACTTATACCTTGTTCAGATCCAGACCATTCCAAGAAAATCCAATGGTTACCGTCCAAGCTTTTTCTTTTTCCAACCTTTGCATTATAGCTAATCTCTTCACTCGTTTTCTCAGCCAATCCTTCAGCGAGTACCCTTTCAAGTCTGACGCTCGCTATTTCCATTTTATGCACTATCGATCTCAGACCACCCTTGCTTCCATCAACATCGAACCTTCTCATGAAAAGGGCTGTAAGAGTGACATCTCCTACTACCATCCTATAGTCAAACTCTCCTGTATACCAAAACCGCTTTGAGAGCATCGTCAATAATTGCATGTTCTTTCATTGTAAATCCGTGTTTTTCCCATCACAGCATGGTTTTTTTAAAGAGATCAACCACTATTAACCTAACTGACTTCGTCTTCAAAACACTGGGTGCCTTGGAAAATGGTGATGAGGACTACGTCATCGCTACTTTAGCAAAACGTTCGACAAAGCTCGCATAAGTTAATTATTTTCAAACTCTATTCCCTTTGCTTCAATTAGCTCTTTCTTGAATGGAGTCTTACCTTGCTTAACTACAGTATAAGGTCCTTTTCCGATCAGTGTCATTCAACTATTTCGTGGCTACCATAATTCATGAGTACCTCAGAAGAGTCGGTTAGGACCATTCTTTCTCATTTTGGCTATTAATGATGAGCACGCGGATTTTCCTATCTACGGTGATGACATGAAAATTTCAAAACTTATATCCTCCGCCTCTGATTCCAGACTGCTACAAGACGACGTAGATAATTATAATACAATATTTCTAAATGAAAATCCATAATTTACTCCCACAAAGGTCCTTCTTCTCCCCCCAGAATCTATCTGCTTTCTGGTGAACCTATTTGAAGTGTCTCTTCTATTCGTGATTTTGCTAATGCAAAATCCCTCTATGTCGCGTTAGTTGGTCCTCTCCTTGCATACGCTAGCTAAGTTTGGTCTCCCTTTCGAATTGAAGCAATCCAACGCAGGCTCCTCCGCTGTCTGATCATCTGAATCTCCCTCCCCCTCCCTACGATATTCGCCTGTTACTGATTGACTTGCCATTCTGGTGGAAGCGCCGGGATTTCGCTGATATTACCTTTATCCATAAGCTGCTTTCAGGCAAAATTGGGTGCCCCTCACTGTTTCAACGAATTTTTCTCTATATGTACACCGCAACCTCAGATTTGCCCCTCTTTTACGTCCTCCATCTTCCTTACTAAGCTTTTTTTGTCTTCCATCTTATCGCCTTTACTAACCCTATATAATTAGACCCTGTCCCTTATTAGTATCTATTTATTAGCTTAGTATAGTTTAATTTAAGTATTCTACTAATTGTTTCTGGCTTACCATATATTAAGCAAAATGAATTAGTCTTCTATTATGCAATTTACATTGTCGACGCCTATATATAGTGGATCTAATTTTTTCTATTTTAAGTTTCAAGTAGAACTTTATCTCCTATATTTAATGTTAATGTGCTACTGATAAATTTACTTGTCTTATTTCGGAAATGTTTGGAACTGCCTAAGTATTATTTTGTTTTACTTAAGGTAGCCTGTAGTCTGAATTTCAATTCTTTATTATACAAGTTATACTTGTACACCATTTCTAGGTGATCAATAAGAAGTTCTGAGGGAATGTAGATGTTTCTAATGAAAATTAATTCAAATGGACTGTGTCCATGTACCATCTTTGGCGTGGTGTTATAACAAAATGCATGCATGTAGAGGATGCATGCATCCCAATCTTTTTTATTATTGTTCACGAAACATCTTAAATATTCATTAAGGCATTTGTGATTTCTTCTAGGGCTCCTATTGTATTTGGCGGTAATAATCGCCGCGATGGCATACCAAACCAGGAAAGACCCTTCTGGAATTTCCATATGCAGGATCCCGTCATATGTGTAATTCCATATGTCGGGACCCAGTATGGAGACCTGGGACGCTTCCACCGACAGAACCTTCGTTTCCGGGCCATCCTCCGTCTCGTAGGTGAGTCTGCGGCCTCCAGGTAATCCCCCATCATCCGCAAAAGATATTGGGGGACCCTGAAGTTGCACTCTAACTCATTAAGCGTATTCCTCCACCTCACAGTTAAAGGCGTTGCGCACATCTAGAGTGACCAGCAGAAATACCTGGCGGAAATAATGGTTCCCGCGTGCGGTGGTCCAGGTAACGTCGACCACCTCCTTGGTAGCGTGTACCGTAGACCTCCCTTTCTAAAAGCCATACTGCCTCTCAGAAAGATCTCCAGCGGCCACAACAGCCGTGTGGAGGCGAGGCTTCAGGTGAAAGCGCCCCCAATTTGCGGAGGACAATCCTATACCCTAGTCCCCAAGGATTTTCGTTGAGATCATCCCTTACCGCTTCCAGCAGTAGTGCTTACTTAACTTGATGGCCCTACAAATGTCCCTCTTTGCCGCAGGGGTATCGGCGGATCTATAGGCTGCGCCGGGATCGCGTCGGTCGACTGTCTGAGCCAACCGTCTGAGACGGAGGCACTTTCGCCTCAGTATCACAATCTCATCCGTCCACCAGTAGGCAGAATGTCGTTCTTCCTTATCGGTCCTCTTCCCTGGCACGGCCTCTCGGCAAGCCCGGCGAATGAGACTCATTGTCGAGTCTACCACTCGCCTGGCTCGCTCGGGAATAGGCAGTTCCTTCGGAATCCCTTCCATGAGTCGCTGGCAGTGTGTGATGGCTAGAGACAATCTTTCGGTATCCGATCTGGGCGGGCCCTGCCTGAATTAGTTTTTACATTTTTGAAGACAACTCCATCATTATCCATGATTATTCTATAAAATAGTCGCCATAACTTTCCCAGCCAGTATTATGCGCACCTGTTATCAACCTTTTAAGGCGAATCATAGAGAAATCGTAAACGAGCATAACTAAAGTAATACAACTGAGTGGACCATATTCAAAGATCATGAAATACAAGATATGACACTCTCTATACAAGCCCAAAGCTCTAACCCATATGCAAATTCTAAAACTGCCTGGGGAAAATTTTCCCATTAGAGAAAGCAGAAAAGAACTACTCTTTCCTATGCCTTATCTAAATGCCAATAAGAACGAAAGAGATAAGAATAGGCAGCCAAAAATTCTCATCTACAGCACTTATAGTGTAGGCAATTAAATGCAGCGTTTCTTTATCACAGTATTTTTAAAGGCGGACCAAACTGCCGGGCACGCTGTCTGCCTCTACGTGCATGGTATTAATGCCGTCCCCAGGAAATGTTCCAGCATAGGGAAATCCTGAATTGAGAATGGGGAACAGCCAGGTAGCACACTCAGGGCATATATACAGATGCGGGCTGTTTACATTTTTTCCACAACTATGCTCGTCTACGTCATCTGCTTTTTCTCCTTAGCGATGTACTCGTATGTTGGTAGAGCTTTAAAATTTTCTTTCATAGTCTTATGCAAAATGTAGACATTGTTAGAAACTTTATTCTGCTTTTCAAACCGGGGAATCTGCTTGATATTCATTGGGAACGTGATTCCATCTAGTTTCTGTAGTGTAGGTAGGATATTTTATTACACGAAGTGGATCTCTATCGGTCGGGTGTAGAGCTGAGAGAACTTCCCAGGTGAAACAGGCGTTGTATATATTTTTTACATTGATGCAAGCCTCTCTGCGTTTAATTTCTTGTGGCAGATCAATATAAGAAGACCCTTATTGTGGCGTGAACTTATTAAAGGTAATAATCAAAGTGGCTAATATCGCACAACCACTATCCTTTTCCTGGAACTCTTCTAATTTGTTCAGTATTGGTTCCACAATATTCTTCTTGAACCATCCACTAATATCAGTGTCAATTGAGAGTATTCTTTGTGTTCATGTACTTGAACTCGAACAACTCCTCATTCCCTTTCGCAATTTTAAATTCACCACAGAAGAACCTGTTAACCTTGAGAGCAGCTTCTTTCTTCAAGGCATTATTAATAGGGCGGCGGAAAAGTCCAGTGCAGTCTCTAAGAAACTCCTTTGGTTCCTTATGTGTCAGATTTGTAATAACCAAAGTCCTCATAGTATCAAATAATAATATGACGCTTAATCATATTTGAAAATTTTTACCTACCGATCAGAAAAAGCTGATTTTACGTCCTCCCACCGAACACGGGTTGAAGACCAATTGGCACGTTTTGAGAAACCAGCACCTAACCGCAATTTCACTTGTTTCAGCTGAGTGCGAAGAGCTCTCAAGTGATTGGAACACTCTCTAACACTGTGGTCTATTATCAAGTGATCACTCACAAATGCTAGTTTGGCATTTTGCACTAATTGCTTCACTTGCATCATTTTCACGCAATATCCTTTTCGTCCTTTACAAAACTGATAATTTTGTTTGACTATGTGCTTTTCATCATTTGACCTTTACACTGTAGTAGTTACTTTACAAGGCAATTAAATATTAATAAATAAGTAAATAAAATAACCCCGCACAAATACTTTGGTTAAAATTTCTGAGACTGAATTTTGATGGTGGTTACGACCGACTGATACCGAGTGATATACTTAATTTGCATCCGCTAAATATATGTCCTCTTCAAATATGAAGTATATTGACGGAAAATTTTACGCTGTTCGAAGAATTTATAAATAGAAATAAGACCACCCACGTTGAATCGAGAATCAGTTCCTGAATTACTGTAATTGACCCCGCTTGAAAATATATAATTGCTAATATCTCAGAAACCGTAGGTTTTTGATTAAAATTTCATCTCCGAACACTACCAATACCCTAATTGGAAATACCTTCTAGAATCATAAGCAATCAACAAAAATATAATATTACTAATTTTAATTCCAAATCGCTCACTGCTCGCTAGCTGCCTCGCCTGGAGATAAGACCCCCTCAGCATAAGCTACTGGTAAGACTCCATATAATATAAACAAAGCCACCTGTAATCGGAAACGACGCCTGACTCCAGAATATGGCAGGGATAAAGCTTTCGGCAGAGAGAGGGGAACGAGGAGAGGCGAGACGTAGACGACGCACTTTTGATACTATTTTCTGTAAATTGTATAAACCTTATGGGATTTCGCGCTAAATAAGGTATTTATCTCCATCTGAAGATATTAAAACAGCTTAGAATTATATGTATATTTTTATTCCCTAAATATTCTTAAGTGTGCATTGTTAACTTTTTAAACTGCAGGATATTTTGTTAGCGTTACCTGCAGGATATTTTGATTAACTGCAGGATATTTTGTTAGCCTTCCCTTATTGCTGTTTCCCTAGCTTATAAGTTTAATTTAATTCTAGCTTTAATTGTTTTTGTTACGTAGCTTGTATTAAACGAATTAAATAAATAAATAAATAAATAAATAAATAAATAAATAAATAAATAAATAAATTAACCCACAGCACGACAGGACTCATTAATGTAAGAACTGGAACAAAATAAAGAGAAAATTTGCACATAAAGTACTAAAGGTAAATTGAATTGGAAGCCGGAATTAAACTCAAAGCACCTCCAGATTGACATACTTTCGACACCAAAATTGCTTAATAGTCGAATTCCCTTACCTGTGTATAAATTACCTGCCAAGGTGAATGGTAAGCACAGTAAGTTGACTAAAAGATCGGCGACAGCCAAATTTCCTAGGAACTGATTTGTTAGTGAATTCATTTTGGTTGTCTTCACAACAACGATGACCATGAAATTACCCAGAATTCCCAGAATAATTACACTGATGTAAAAAGCGCTGAAAAGATAATTTGAAATTGTAAACATTTACCAAAAACATTTAAACAAAAAAAAAACAATAAAAGGTAGTACATTTAACTTTATTACCGGCAAGCTGGTGAGCTAAACTTTTTTGTTTGCAGAATGAAAATCTACCATGTTTACAAGCCGTGAACTGCGTTCTTGCATGTGTGCGTAAATGGTCTGAAATTTCACGGCAATTATTCTAATCGTATAACAGTGCAGTAAATCCCCGGAAAAATTGAGTTAAACCGGATTCTTTACACTCGAGGTATATGGTATTTAAATTTTATAAAATTAAAACTTCAGAGACCACAGGGGCATTCAGTTCATATAAACCAAAAATATTAATGAACTTTTGGCGAAAGTGTAGTAATTTTTGGGTTCATCGGATCCAAATGTTCAACTACCGTATATTTTGTAAATGATCTGAGGCTCGTTTTTCTCTTTGATTTGGATTTTAGCTCAAAAATGTAATATTCTTTGTTTGAAGAGGTAGTAAAAACTAGCGCGAATTAAAAGGATAATTTTTTTAGGGTAATCGTAAGTGACAGTCGTTGTTGGATACGTACTTTAGTTTGCCAACTGCCACGACAAGTTGGAAGAAAGAATTGCCTAATATTTTAGATAATATCAAAAATTATATGAATCAAAATATGTTGAACGAAGGATAGTACAAACTATAGCTAAATCAATGCCTTTTACTTTTAATTTTCTAGAAAAAAAAAGGACTCAATCAATGCCTATTTTTATTTTTTAGATAACAAGGACTAATAATACATAAAAAAAATAAGATTGGGAACGAAATCGAGGCCAAAATTGAGGCGTGAGTAGAAACAGCATTTTGTCAGTTCTTTTTCTGGCCTTATTAATTGCAATTGAAATTGTGACGTCAATAGCTGCCTTGTAAAAAAATATGTGTAGGATAGAGTGAGATATTGTAGTAATCTAATAGCATTTTTTGTAGTTTGGGATATGAGCGTACGCAGGAGTAGGGTGGGGGATAAAAAACGACAGCGATTGCCCGATCCCGCCTTTTTCTTCCGAAATTTGTGAAATTTTATGAAACTTGACATGGTCCAAAAAAAATTCCCAAAGAACAGAAGCTACCTATTTAGTCTTTCATCATTACAGTATAAAAGAAGAAGAAATCGTATTGACCAAATTTTGCATCATTTTCACGTTATTGGACATCAAACTATCCACTCGTTTGCGTACAGTGCGTACAGAAGAAAACATTGCCGCCATTGTTGGTGAAGATCGTGATGTGTTCATTCGCCGCCGTTCGCAACAATTAGGATTGTGTTATTCCACTACGTGGAAAATTTTACCAAAGGAGGACTTATAGTTTTCGAAGGAGGACAAAGCATATTCGATCTTCTCCTCCGGCACAACTTTATATGCTATATATCCGTCCTCTCTAGAAATGGCTACCCTTTCTGGATACCTTTTTAAACTTAGATTCATTTAAATCATGTGACTGCCTGGAAAGTGGGTTTGAACCACGATCTCAAAGGCTTCCTGTTTGGAACCCGTATATCCGCCGTAGGTTTACGAAGGGAATTCAGTTTGGTTGTGTTGTCCTTCTGAAAGACTTTATATATCCTAGCTGTTTCTCTCATTCCTACCAGTTCTTCACAGTATCTTCTATAAGATGAGACCTTGGAAGTTCTTATCTCGTACTTATATTCGCGCTGTAGGGTTCGATAGGCCATCCAGTCATCTTCTTCCTGAGCCTTGAGAGATTGCTGTTCCACTAGAGGACGCTTTTGCCGCATCGGCTCTTTCTAACGGGACAAGCGCTCTCAAAATAATCTATCAAGGTTCGACTCAATTTCTGAGTCACATCCTCAATGTCCTTAGTTGATCCAAGCTTCTCCGAAAGAATTTGTTTGTACCTGTCCTAATCAGTTTTCCTTGGGCTACGTCCAGCCGGGTGTATATGTCATCAATGGCTATCCTGTAATTTAGATATCTGTGGTCCGAGAGAGATTCTTCATCTAGAACTCGCCAGTTAGTAATGAAGTTAGACACCTTCTTATTGGTAAGTGTCAGGTCAATTACCTCCTGTCGCCTACTCGTGACAAAGGTTGGATTATTGCCCACATTGTTAACCACGAGATCGTGCGACAGAATGAAGTATAATAATTTTTCCCCTCTAGGATTGCATTTACTGCTACCCCATATGGTATGCTGGGCATTTGCATCGCAACCAATTACCAGACCTAAATTTTTAGATTCTGTAGTCGTAGGGTAAATAGGCTGAGACAATAACGGTCTCATGCCTAGCCCCCAAAATCTTGTAGGATACTTTCACCGCGACGATGTCTTGGCTGCAAAATGTCTTAACATCGTGGCCTCAATTGTGTTCGATACGAACTCGCATGCCCGCGGTCGTTCCGTTCTTTCGAAGTGAAAGAGTTGCCCCCTGTTGACCATACCGAGACCGCAGATCTAGGAACAGAATACAAGAATCAGATCTTCACCAAGTTCTGTAGTATTCTGAAAATTAAGCAATTATTCGCAACAGCAGCACACCCGGAGACAATAGGAGCCCTAGAACGAAATTTCAAACATTCCCGAAATGAGACAAGTAAAGTTACTAATAATTCATTAACGTTAAAGAAGACAAAGTACAATTTAAAATTCAAAATGCAAAAAAAATAGATTCACAATATAAGGGTCTATACACAGTAATAGACATCGATAAGGTCAATTGCATAATAGCAGATGAAAACAACACGAAAGGTACACAAGAATGAATTAAGCAGAATTAGCACTTAGGTAGCAAAAGCAAAATATGTATGTTAAACTAGAAATTATAATAATATGTGTTAGCATAGCAACTATAATGATCACAGCTAAGATCAGTAAATAACAGAAAGATTGTAAATAATACTATAATAAAAAAAATTTTATCTCTAGAAAAAAAAATTTTTTTTTTTTGAGTAAAAATTAAAAGTTTGACCTGTTCTATACTTTATTAACTTAAAGATAGTCTGAGCAATTACTGTAGTCGGCTCAGTATCTCTGCTGCTATCATATAGATAGTGGCTAATGATGAAAGGGACGTATGTATTCTAAGACCACGTTCTTAAATCTAATTATTTTACTATATTGTCAATCCGTTTTTATATCTCATGGGGTATATCGCAAGGGTATGCGTAAAAATTGCATTCGTATTATAAATCAATGAAACAACTATAATTTTTTTTTCTTGAAGCAAGGCAAATAAAGATCTTTTAATAAAATATATATTTAAGAATATTCGGTTAGTCTGGCAACTTTGTTTATCAATTAGCAGTAGGTAGCTTGTATTAAGCTGAAAAAACAAACTCTGGGGGAAGGGCCACTTCTAAGCAGTTTTTTTCAAATGAATGAATATTTTGTAAGCATTTATCAGTTGATTGTGTATGATGTGATAGGTCAGAGAGCTAAAGCTAAGAATCTTGCGAATTTTATTGACAAGAAAAGTAATAGGAAGTATTCAATACCTTTGAGGAACAAAATTGTAAAAAAAATAATTTTAATTATCCCTACCAGATGAATTATTATGATAGTGATGGAGATATGTGTTTAAACGTAAAAAAACAATGATAATTTTGTCATCTTCTGATGAAAGCAGTGTTGAAGATTTAGCAAGCAGTGGTCAGATTGAAGATGCACGAAGCAGTGATCAAGTTGAAGATGCAGGAAGCAGTGATCAGGTTGAAAATGCAGGAAGCAGTGATCAGGTTGAAGATTACAGGGATGAATTTCGAGAAAGTAATGATGAAGATGGAGAATACAATAAATCGGAAAAAGAAAATAATAACAATTCAAATTCAACATGGACGGCTTGATGACGCTTTAGGATGAAATTTTTTTCCAGATACATATGAAATTTTTTCTTGTATACTGGAAAGGAAACTAAATATAGTCCACATTATTCAGAATATCAGACCTCATCACATATGTATGTCCTTGAGTTGACTCATGAACTTTTAAACCTTGGATATCGAATGTATGTGGATAACTGGTACACTAATATTATCCTTGCTGAAAAGCTGTATGCTCATCAAACAGATTTAGTTGGCACAATGAGAAAAAATAAGGTTGGAATTCCATCTGAAATAAAAAACTTTTCTTTATAGAAAGGAGAACATATTGAGAGGTATAAAAATAAACTGATGATAATGAAATGGCGAGATAAAAAAGATATTTTGATTCTGAGCATAATACGTGATGGTAGTATGATAGAGATCGAGAAACATAATAAAATAAAACGAATACCGTCTGCAGTTTATGATTATAACAAGAAAATGGGAGGAGTAGATAATAGTGATGGCGTAATAGTTGCATATTCTGTGGCAAGAAAAAGGCTAAACAAATATTATAAAAAAATTATTCTTCATCTTCTCGATATTATTTGTATAAACTCTTATTTGTTATATAAAAAATGTAATGGAAAATTAAAACGTATTGACATCTTACTGCAATATATCGAAAAGACTATTGAACGATATTCTGATAATTCATCAAATACGTCTCAATTAGGTCGCCCTGCTTCAACAAAACCTTCACGATTACTTGGAAAGCATTTTTCTGACTTTGTACCAAGTACAAAATCAAAATCAAATCCTACACGTAGATGTTCGTACTGTTCGAAAAATAATATTAGAAGAGAATCCAGATATTGGTGCCCAACATGCAAGGTAGCATTATGTGCTGCACCTTGCTTCTTTTAAAAAGTATTATTGTTCTTAATCGGAACTTTTGGTTTTTTAAATTAAATTTCTTGAAATTCATTTGGTTTTATATCATAAAAAACCAGCAGGCAACACTTGATTTTATGTCACAATTAGTTAATTTTACGGCAAAAAGGTTTTACTCTGTTTTGGCCGAGTATACTCGTCATCCTTGAAAAATAATTAAGCAGGCAGAAAAAGTTTTTCGAAACAAAATTAAACAGTTAAAGGGTTAAAGGGTCTTGAAACTTCAGGTAGATTGGTAGATTGGTAGAAGCCACAATTTAATTTAATTTTTGCTACATCTGTAGCAAGACAGTAAGTCACTTTGCCAATTCAGTAGTTCTTGATTTTTAATTTTAATTAATTTTAATTTTTTTAAATTTAAGGATAACATCCTTACCTTTAACAATTCTTTTTGTATCGAAAATTCATTAATTTAAGTAATACTATGTCCATAATATGTTTATTTGGTTATTTATTAGTTAATCAATATAAATTAACTTTGGTAATTAATCTTAATTTTAAGTGCAATATATTAAATATAACTTGATCTTTATATTAACATTACGTTGATTTAAATAAAATTTTGAACAAAATAATTTGTTTCAACTGTAAGATCCTTTCAATTTATTTCAGAATAATACAATTTTTTTATTTAAGTAATCTTAAATGTTATTGTATAACTACTCCTATTGAAATGTTTATTATTAAATGGAAAGTATTTTGATTCTTCGGCCGAAATATACTTTAACAATAAAGAAATTTTAATTATCGTAGTTCTAGTAATCCAGTATGTAAACTAGCCGATAGCACTCTTGTCTTGGCTGTGGCCACATTTTCTCATTTATCAAAGCCAATTTTCGCCTCATTATTACATTGACAACATATATCTTCTTTTTACAAGCTCTATGCTCTAATATAAAATATTCACTTATGTACCAACATGCATATAAATTTGTATGTGTATATATGTATATATATATATATATATTTTGACTCCTATAGTGAGAAATAAAATAATTCCATATATAGGCATAAATTCGTAGGCTTCTTTGAAACAACTAAATTGTGGTGAAATTAGATTAGAAATTGAGGACGGATTACGCAGATACTAAAAAACTGGATTAATCCCTTTGCAGTTCTTTAAAATCGAATCGACACAAGAAATCAGGCTCTCCTCCACTCTATACTTACCACATTAGGCATGTTATAAGATAACTATACCGCAAATCTTTGCCCTTTTCGAAGTACTCATCCGAATAAAAGGTGTTTACATTGCCGTAAGACTCAGTGGTGTTAAGTATAATGCCAGTCTCCATTTGAGAAACACTTTAATTGCCGAACTTATTGTGCATCACTATTGGGAATATTCATTTAAAATCACTTGAGATTAGAAACAACACACTGTTCATATCACAAAACGTAATCAAAACAGTTATTCGCAAATAATAATTTAACAAGATTCGGAGTCGTTGATACTTCTCTCGTCCGTGACAAAGAATAACAATGTCCATTTGAGAAGATCGACTACTCTGCAGGATTCTGCACGAAGTTTTTATACACAATTTGGAGGTTGGAAAGTACGTAGAATTCTGCGTGATGCCCACTCGGAGGCAAAACAAAAGTAGTGTATGTAAAATAGCAATTTATTCTAATCAGAAACAAGCTTAAAGCGCTAAACGAACTGAGGTGTGATTACATTTTCAAAAATCCAAATAATGGACATGTAGACTTATGAAGCTATGAGTTGTATTATTTTGAGAAGATGTAGACAAAATATTTAAATTATTTTGATAGCGAAACAGTCCATCCTGCCAGCAAATTACTTCCGGATTTCAGTGAGAAAAAGGTATTTTCTTTTGAGTTTTCCGCTAGATTTAATGATTAGAATTTTTATTCTTGAACGCACATAGATTTGTGGAAGATAATTTCAGGGATGGTCGACTTTTTAGCATACTTTCTAGGGAAATACTTTCAATACTTTCATTTTCGTGGAAAATTGTTTATAAGGTCTGTATTATAGGGATAAAAACACGCAGAATCTTTAATAGTCTTAATGAAGACATTTTTGATAAATCACTGAAAACGACTGAAGACGGCGCAATTACGCCAGATTAACGGTGTAAAGTGGAACCTCAACAAGAAGTGAAAAATTATTGCAATTCCATGAAACGAATTATAACACATCTGAATTGCTTACGAACTCATTGAAACTGATATTGATTTTTGCTTATAATGTGCCCACTGTCAGCTAACCATGATGCCGGCGTACAAAAATAGCACGAATTGAGTTTACCAAATATGTACCTAGCCGTTGAACGGGGAGCAACGCCAATCCGTTCAGGCTCCACGACGTTAGCAAATTTTCAAAGAAATCGAAAGTGCAATATAATAGTTCCCAAATTGGTCATAATTGGCCACGTAGTTCCAAAAATTGATCAAAGATAGAAAATTCTTAAAAAGTACTTTAAGTTGGCACCTTATATGATGATTATAAAAAAACAATAAAGGGAATCTACAAGGTTTTACTTGATAATATGTAATTCTACTCTACGAACACAATGGGTCAATGAGTGCAATGGACAAAAATGTCTGAGCGCTCGAGGCTACACGTCTCGCCCACTCCAATAATAATAAAAATATGTAATTGGTCAGCTAAAATTAATTTTAAAATTTCAAATTAAAAAATATTTTTCTACGAACGTGCGCTACATCTCAACTGGGTATTAGGTTGTCTTGCAATCAAATTTATTCTCTTTTTTAATTATATTATAATATATAATCATAATATTTAATTATAGAAAAGAATTTCTGTACACATCGGGATATTCATCAACACTGACGGCTACGGCAGCAGTATTTTTCTGCACGCACTCTACGCACACGAATGGGTGGCTTGATATCCAATAACGAGAAATTGATGCGAAATTTGGTCACTATGACTTGAATAGTCTATTCAGTAGGGCGATTATGACGACCATAAAATGCTCAAAGTGCGCGAAACACATTTTTCACAGAGCACGAATTTTGATAATGAAATTTACTCACCTTTTATATGAGTATGTAAACAATTACCGAAATTTACAAAAAAGGAAAGGTGCAGTGTCTTAGGGTCTTTTAGAATAATAATAATAGAGAAATAAGTACCTTAGCCATAATTGTACCACATGTTTTTAAAACAAATCATACATTGTAGCTCTGTCACTTAAAATAATAAATCAATAAAAAAAAATTATCGTTTTTGTTTATAGTTTAAATTCATTTATTTAGCGTTAGCTGTTAATTCAAAATAAACACCTGAAAAAGTTTTCGGAAATGCAATAAGAAATAATCATAATATTTAAGTTCAAAGTTCAAATGTGAGTCAGAGTCACACCGTTACGATTAGGTATAAGAATGGGCAATAAAAACAAAAATAGGTTAATGTAGCTCTTCTGTTGCTTTTGTAATGCTTTCCACAAACCACTGTTGACTGTTGAGTGAAGAATACAGCGGTCTAATTAATATACAAGTGCATGGAAGCAATTATATCACATGAACTGCTTCCCTTGTTCTGCAAATCTGACGCAGATTGGTGCATACTTCTGACATATACGTATACACCATGAGTCAATGTATTGTATTAACCAAAAGTATTATACACCGATCGCAAGCAATACAATGCAATAATAATAATAATATTTTCTGCATGTATCAAATAGTTGAGGTCTCAAATGTATGAAATTTTTAATTATAAAATCTCAAATTCTTTGAATATAAAGATTAAGTAAACGCTGAAATGCTTGAATTTCCAGTTAATTAAAAAAATTACTAGGGTAATTTTATGAAACGTCAATCGACCCCATATTCATTGTTTAGTGTCAAATAATTAAACCTTATTGTTATTTCAGAACTAATATTAGTGGAGTCACCTTTGCTGAATCGTGGCTTGGTCCATTTCTACACATTTTTTTTTCATTTCTAAATATCAAATTTAAATTGGCATTTATCTAACTACCATTAAGCTTACCACATTCTACTAAAAAGCGGGAAATTTCTGTAACTTTCCCGTAACCTGGATAAAAACATCGGTTTTCAGATTTGTATGGGCAAGAAGTATACAGGGTGTTTTATAGTGGGTTTGCCAACATTATGGGGTGAAAGATCTAACCTAGGTAAAGAAAAGATCGTATGTCAGGAAAAGTCTATGTCAACCGTTTGTAAGTTACAGCGTGATTTGTAAATAAATATTTGACTCTCTGTAAAGAGTTTCAGTGCCTTGATCTTGTAGTTTGTCGTCATATAATCCTCCAATGTTTCGAACCCTCGTTCTAGTGCAAGGTCTGCTTATTTGGAAGTCCTTAGTTTTTTGCACCGCTTATAACATGTATTATTTTTTATTTTATTCTTATTATTATTATTGGAGTGCGCGAGACGTGTAGCCTCGAGCGCTCAGACATTTTGTCCATTGCACTCATTGACCCATTGTGTTCGTAGAGTAGAATACCATGGTTATCGTGGGATTCGAACCCACAGCCTCTAGGACGGAAGGCCAGCGCGTTAACAACTGATCTACCGTAGGCCCTTAATTTAATTTTATTTTTCTCGACGTCGATTTCTTTAAGTTTTGTTTCGTAATGCGGAGTTGGCCTAACTGTGCTAGTTTGGACTGTAGTTCTATCATTATTATTTCGGTTTTATCTTGGCTTCTTGTTATCACACGAGTGTTGACTTGTACTATTCATTTCTTTTAATTCATTTACATCGCTTTTCATTGCTTACGGTTGTCAGTAGTACTCTGTATCATACAAATTCTTTATTTATATATATTTAGATAATATTGCTGGTCGTCGCTTATTTGTCCCCTCTAAAATATTAATATATCCGCTTCGATGGCGATTATAAATGTGCATACTTAATTATACATCTGCATATGTTTTTACAAAATTACTTATTGCAATGTTAAAATTATGCATTTTTATTTTATCTGGATATTCTCCCCCAACCGGCTCTTTTCATTTCCTGGTTGAGAGATTTGCTGTTCCCCCAAATCATAAACGCGCATTCATCTACTGCTTTGTTGATACCTATTATTTTCTTGTTGTTCGTATCTCCTTCTTTCTTGTTACCTTGCCATATTGTTCTTGTAATTATTTTGGTTATTATTCGGTATGTTTTGTCACTGCCTGTTGGGCCCGTATCTTTGCGCTTGTTATCTAGACCCTATAAGATTTTTCATTACTTTCATTATAACGTAGATTAAATTGGTTATTTCCATTATACCTCGTATATCTGCTGTTGTAATGCAATACATTTGTCTGTTGAGGCGTATCTACTGCCATTACTTTCGCTGCTATTTCAGTTCAAGAGTTGCTGGTTTGTCGGCATAAACCAATGACTAAACATGGCCCCATAAAATGTAATCAAGAGGAGTTAAGTCGCACGAATGATGGCTCCCTCATTAACAGGATTACTTCTGGAAATGAAGTTGTCACCAAATTGATTTTGCAATAAATTGATGGTTAAACGCGCTGTATGGCAAGTTGCGCCGTCTTGTTGGAACCAAATGTCGTCGATGTTTAGATTTATTTTTTTTAATTTCCACAATTTGGAAGCGTTGTTCTGGCGTTAAACGATTCATGATGAATTGTCAAACGTTACTGAACAGAAATGTCAACAGTATTACATTATCAACTGTCAAACCATAGACAACAATAGTTGAAAGTTCTCATGCAGCTAAAAATATATCCATTACTTGCAATTTTCTCGTAAATCTACTAGTAATTTTCAAGCAAATTTACTAGTAATTTTCAAGAAAACCTACTAGTAATTTTCAAGTAAATCTACTATTAATTTACGAGTTGTATTCGGCTTAAAAAATACCAGTAATGTTCGAGTAAATCTGCTAGGTAATTAACAGATAAATTTCCTGCAAAATGAAGAAACACGGATAGGAGGTATATAAGAAATATATAGGGTAATATTTTCCCGACGTCCCATCCGTTTTAACTAAAAAACGAATGAAAGTACTACTGGATAATTAACCTGGTGCTGGTTTGCAGGGACTTGCTTTATATATTTTGTTTGATTGTAATATTTTAAAATAATAAAAAATAGTTAGTTTGTGCTGACACTTTCATAAGGAAGGTCTTGTTTAATTTTAAAATTTTTAATAAAAATATTTAACCAGATTTTTAAGGTTAAGCTATTCAAGTTGAGGAGTAGAAACGTTTCTTATTTAATTTATTTTAAATGATCCTCAGCAACAAAAGTAGTTGCTGCAATAATAATTTAACAGTTCTTCAACAAGAAAAAACTTTTCTTTTTCAATTTTCGCCCAGCCCGACGGCGAACACTCTGCTATTCACGGCGTGCTTCTGGAATCCTCAGCCTAGGAGAATACTACACTACGCTTCATTCCAGTTCAGCAGTACTTCTGTCAACTCTTATCAATCAACATCAGCGGGACGTGTTATCAATATCCTTATTGATAACATATAACCTTTATTTTAGAAAGCTTAGCTTTATAACCTTTATTTTAGAAAGCTTGTAATTAGATTTTTCGTTAGATCAAGTTAGAATTTATCTAATTTACTGTTAATTTTCATTCACACTCTGTGTTCTCTTTCATTTCGTCGATTTATTTTAAGATGAACGGCTTAAGAGATGATTTTTCGCAAGTCTCCGTCATTCCCGGGAATCCAAATTGGAATGGTGACGACAATTTTAACAGTCCAGAAAGTGGCGATTTCTATCGTAATAGGAAGTTTTCAGAATTTTTATAACGGACCTTTTATGGTCGTAGAGAGACATCAAAATTTTTTCACAATTAAAGTAAAAGACAAAAATATTAACATCTCTTTGGACAGATTAAAACCATACTTTACCAGTAATATTTCCGAAATTAAATGTTAAATTAATTACCCTGTTCCAGCTACAAGAGATTTAATCCATTTAACACAAGCTAGCTCGAATCTCTTAAAGGAGCAGCCAGTGCCTGTTCATTAAATTGAAACTCCTCGTCCTATTCCATTGTATAGGAGGGATTTCTCAGTTCAAAATTCACCTTTCATTTACACATGTTCTAACACTCATCATAAAAAAGTTACATTTCTTTGAAGTTTTTTGAAATTAGAATTTAATTTGTTTTTTGTTTTTTTTTAGCTATCCGCTGGGAGGGGAGTGTTGTGATGTGCATTTCGTTTTTGGTTTGGGTAATGATTTGAATTTCACCACAAGCTTTTCATTTTGACTTTTTTGTAAATCTTATCGGAATTTTAAAGTGTAAGTGTAAAAAGTTTAGATGTAGCTTTGTTTGGCTGTTCGTAGGCGTGGCAACAAAATCACTGTAACTGTATTAGAAATAAAATACTTGTTTTAAATAAGAATGTTAGGAATGCCTGTAGATAGTAGTAGTAGGTTTTGCGTGTATTGCGATGGGGTCCATTTCTGGATGAATGGATGTGTTAACAAACAAAATTGCCAAATTTGGGACGATGCCAATCCGCTTGAGATCCAAGAGCGTCCAATGCATCCGGAAGAAGTCACTGTTTGGTGCGGAATTTAGGCTGGCGGTGTCATCGCTCCATATTTCTTTGAGAACGGTGTTGGCTAGGCCATCACATAGGTCAATGATCGCCAACTTCTTTTGGCCTGAATTGGATGATATGGCCACTAACATGTGGTTCCAACAAGACGACGCTACGTGCCACATTGGACATTCTGCACGAGCGATTTGAGGGTATGGTGATCTCACGTGGAACTGGCCACCAAGAGTGTGCGATTTAACCCCGTTAGACTTTTTCTTGTGGGGTTTTCTTAAGTCGCAGGTCTATGCGAATAAGCCAGAAATCAGAGCAGCCCTCAAAGCCAACATAACCCGTGCCATCGGTCAAATTCAGCCTGATTTATGCGCCAGAGTCATGGAAAATTGGACATTTCAGAATCGCGTCACCCAGAGAAGCCGCGGCGGACATTTTAACGATGTAATATTCGGTATCTAATGGCATCGATAGGCCTTTTAAACAAATAAAAAATTTGGATGATATCTCATACGCACTTTGTTTTATTTAAATTTATAAATAGGAAGTCTATTTATTACAGTAATTGACAAAATACTACAGTTTTGTATAAAAAGAAAAAACAATGTCCAGATGCCAAAAATTGGTCTGCATTGTTATTTTGTTTAAAATTAAACAAAAATTTAAAACTACACTTCAAATGATAAAAACACATCTACGCTAATATATAATTTTAATAGTTCCCACGTACTGATGATGGAATAAAGCGTAAAACGAATTAAGTAACGCATAATGTCCTTATATTCGTCGGATATAGGCGACTAAGAGCTGCATTGTCGATATCGATCCGCATTGGCCTGGATTGTAGTTAGATAGCTTTCCATTTCGTTGTTTAAAGAAAATATCAACTGCTGCAAATCTTCTAATTTCTTTTCTTTCATGTTATAAACATTGACCATACCTGAAAAATATTCATTATAGAAAATTTATATAGATTGCTATTTATAAAAATAATATTTATATTTAAATTCAACTTAATAACTTCGCACATGGAGTATAAAGTTTGCGGCAGTTCTTAATCAGCAAAACAAACTGTTTGCATTTTGGATTCGTCGTTTTGAATTAACTGTTTTAAATTTTAGAAAATTTAGTCAATGGCTAATTTTTTCCATTTGTGGAAATCGGTCTTACAACTCCAACTTTTAAATTAGTCATGAAACTAATTAATCTAAACTAAAAGGCAATAATAACAAATGAATTGAATTAGTCTGGTCGGAAAAACACTAATATTTTCAATTTGCATTATCTACTTGAGTAAATTAGAAAGCTTGGAGATTCCCAATATATTTCAACGACATAGTTCACAGTTTTTGCTAATCCGTTATATTTATACAATTTATACAAAATCAAGAAATTGGGGGTTTTTAGAGATGCTGGTCGCGAATCCGCTTTGAAATTCATAAATTAAAATTGTAAGTTTACAAGTTACACAGGATTTCAACGAAAATTATGACGATTTTTAACTAAAATTATATACATATTATACAAATTAAATTAAGGGTTTGCGTATTTCATATAAAAAACGATAGTTGACAAATTTAATATGGCACCGAAATTTTGCACAAGTGTTGTTGATTTAATTCCCAAGCATTTAGATGTGCCGAAATGTTAAGATTATGATTTCTGATAATTTTTATAACGAATATTCAAGTTTACAATTTCAATATCATCCTAAACCAAAGCGTCCCAATTAATTTCTCTAAGAAACAATTATTTTTTCCAATAACCCAAAAAGGCACTGAAGGAATGTGTTCCATTAAATTTTAACAACTTTAATTTCAGGCAAAGGTAATTACAAATAAAAGGGCATTTCTAATGCTGTCGTGAATTTTGCCACATTCTAAAAAGTGGAAATTTATTGAAATTTGTATTTTAATTGAAATTCAGATAAAACTTCGGATTTCATGCATGGGGAATAGCAGTATAATCACTCACATATAAGATGGACCGTATAAGTAATTTAAAAATGCCGTTTTTTGGATAAAGATTCCTCTATAAAGTTCATAAAATTCTCACAAATTGATTTTAATTACCTTTCATTTCAATTAATTTTTTTCACACACACATTAAAATAACTCTAATTAAAATTTTCAATCGAATTAATTCAACAATTTTGAACGCAAATATTAATGATACTCAAAGGTAATTGAAAAGAATTTGTTACAAATTTAGGGATTTTAATATGGAATCCCAATTCAAAAGGAGCTTTTGCCAGCTTTTTTTCCATTCGATTAATTCTCTTTAGATATTCCATTGAAAAAAGTAGACAATAATATAACAGTGCTTTAATCATAGAAATATAAACTAAACATGGAATGTCCATAAGCCAGATATAGCGTACTACCACCCCTGATATGTTAGAATTTACTGAGTTAATTGTGCAGACGTACTATAAATATGGAGAAATACGCAAAGTTCTAACTTCCGGATATTAACTTTAAACGCCACCACTTAATCAATAAGCTATCCTTTTTTTGCGGGATGTAAACAAAATATAACTAAGTTCCCAATTTTCTAAATATAATTTAATTCCTTTTAAAGAGATTTATGAAATATAACCACTATGTTACATTTCGATGTCTTGTCTAAAAACTATTTCCCACACGAAATTTTACTATTGTTCAGTCAACATACTACAGCATTTCAATTCGCATATTAGATCTCAACAGGGGTAAAGTGGGATAATCCAATCAACATTTTGAATGAATTAAGTGATATATTCTACACAGACTTGTGTTCCGTAAAATTGAAAAATTAATAATCCTAGCCTATATATACCCAAAGACCCTGTGGTCCTTATGAATTTAATTTTATAGAACTGAAATGTCCCTAGATACCAAAAATCTGATTTAATTTAATTTTTCTGGAGATCTAACCCTTTGCCATTTTCTTGTAGGTCTTACCTTTAAGTTCTTTCAACTTTCCATTCATATCAATTGTAAGTTTTGAAGCGCGTTGTCGAAGTTGCTGAGCCCTTTCGCGAGCCGTTTCGGATGTTTTGGCCTTGTCGGTAAGAGAAACATTTGCTACCTGGAATTTGTTTTTTAACTAATAAAAGAAAAAAATTATTCTTCATTGTTTACAACAATAAATCAAAAAAAAAAATACCTGAGAGGCAAGCTCATGAACATCACTAGCGGAATCTTTGACGTAATGAGCTTGTTTTATAATATCTTTTGCGTCTAGCTCACTTTGAGCAACACTCTTCTGCAATTGAGTGAGCTTCTTTACAAGCTGATCAACCTTTGCAGCTATTTTGTTCGCTGGAATTTCAGCATCTTTTGTCTGAGTATCAATCTGCGAAAAGTTGTATATATATATAAAATGTTCACATGCAAAAATTGTTTTTCGTTTACCTTTCCTAAATCCTCCTTGGCCAGAGAAATATCAATATTCGCTTGACTTATTGCTGACGATGCTTTCACTTGGGCAACATCTGCCGCATCCAGAGCTTGGATTACTGCATTTGCAATATCAAGAATTTCATCAGCCTTTTTCCTAAAACAAAAAATTTAAAATGAAACAATCTTAAAATCCAAACAGAAATAAAGATCTCACTTTGTCTCATTGGCCTTTAACCGAAGCTGTTCAACATGATCAAGATCATATTGGGTATTGTATATGATTGCTTCTACATTTTCTAGAGAAGCAACAGCCTCGTTAATTTGTAGGGCAAGATCATTAATTTCTTGTGGACGTAAATGCAAGTCTAGATTTAAAGTCTTTTCAGCTATTTCCCTAATATCTCCAGGAGATGCAGTATTGTTGTTTATAATATCAGTGAGTTCCTTAATTAAATCGTCTCCTTGTGAAATTAACTCCTTTGTTCGATTCAAGTACCTCTCCGCATCCTCAAAAGCTTCCTTTGCCTTTTGATAAGCATTCGATGCTTTACCTAGAGGTAGCGAGCGAATCATACTATCAGCAATTTCTTTTTTCTCTTGTATGACTTGTTCCGTATTCTTGGCAATAGCCAATGCTTTATCAGCTTTAGTTAAAGCTCCGTCTTCACAAGATACACCTCCGCAAGATCCACAGCCTGCTCCACCACAGATGTTGTCGCAAATGTTGGCCTTTTTACCGCATATTTCTTTGTTAAGATTGGGAAACCATGCAGTCAAATTTTCCAATTGGTTTTTGTACTCGTCTATAGCATTATCATTGCTTTTTATCAACTCATCAAAAGTATCCTTATTCCTTCCGATTAATGTTTCAGTCCTTTTGCACTGCCGTGCAGCGTTAGAGCTATGTTCGACTGCATCATTTCTAATTTTGGAGAATAAATGGACTCGATTTAAAGCATCTCTTGTTAGATTAAGTGCTCCCTCAATATTGGCTTCTTGAAGTTGCGTGGCATTTTCTTTAAGTTGAGTAGAAAGGTCTTTAATTACATCGCTTTGGTTTCTTAAAGATTCTAACTGTACAGAAGCGAAGCTGATGTTTGTATAAATTTCTTGAAGTTTAGCTTCAAAATTTTCAAGTTTTTCGTGGGACATGAGATAGTGCTTTCTTAATTTACCCATCTTTCCTTCCAAATCGACAATGTCGTGTTTGCTAACAGAAGTATTATCAAGCAATTGCTGCATTTTGTTCAATTTGTATTCCATAGCTGTGAAATCGGCCGAATAGGCTCCTGTGGCACCAATTGTTTTAATGCGTTTCGCCTTTTCGATAGTAGCTTTGGTTTCTTCTTCAAGATTTTTAAGAATAAGATCCCAATTGTCAAAACATTCTCCACAAGGTGAACAATATGGAGATTCCCCTAAATATCCTCTGGCACACATATCGCATTTGTATCCTCCTATTCCAGGCTTGCAAAAGCACTGTCCTGTTTCTCTGTTGCATTGTGTCTGCGCTGAACCGTGAGGGTCACACTGGCACCCTATTTAGAATAGAATATTTAACCATTTGTCTCACTACCTAAAAAATATTAAGCGCAAAATAAATGTAAAATGTGGAGCTCCCAAATATAGTATTCGCACATTGACTTAACGCAAAAGAAAATCAAGTTGATTGATTTGCAAATATGTATAAAATGAACATAAATATGTTAAGCATATTCGCAAATAAATTTGATTAAAATAAAAATGTATCTCTCCCATCTGCTGCATATAAATTTAAGGTAAACGTCTGAAATTCTATTTAGTACGCAAAAAAACAAAAGACATTTAATTTGAAAATATTCAATTTTTAACGCAACGTGGCCTGCTTCAGACTACTTTATATATTTATAAGTAACTACATATATTCACATATGTACATATATTATAATCATCGGAAATGGCAAATAGCTGATTGTCTTTTATTTAATTTATATGAGTGATCGATGCAGAAAAGTCCATGCACTATTAAATGTTAATGAAATCCTTAAATTTGAAGCATTGATTTTAAATATTTTTAAATAAATTCAAAGCATTGAGTTTACGTTAACGTACTTGTCGTTTATTTATACATACATATACACTTTTTAAAGTTAAAATTACAAAGGTTATAATAATAGCAAAACATGTAACAGATAATAAATTTATGCTAACTGATGTTTTTTTATGAATTTTTGAATATAACAAAAAAAATTTTCTTTATAAAAACACATCCTTGAAATTTAGGCTATTTGTGGGAAATAATATCTAGTTTTCTAAAAAGTGTGTCTGAGAGCGAAAAAATATTCTTTAATATGACAGAAATGTTATTTATAATATTTTATTTATTATAATGGAAAAAACCTATTTCAATAATTGAAGGCGATCTGAAACTTTATTTTAGAATGATGAGAAGAATTTTATTTCTGATTTGGTAATGATATCTCATATTTTAGTACAGGGTGGCGCAAAAGTTGTCACACGATTTTCTATGGCAGTAATTTTTTTTATGGATGAAAAACTTTGAACCTGCTTCGTATTTATTCGATGCCTTAATTTTTTCTATTAAGTCGAGAAAATGAAATCGACCAAGTGGCCTCCGCCAGAATTAATTGCCATACGGGCCATCACTCCATCACTCTTGCTAGAACTACCTGCGATAAGTTTTCGCATTGTTGACGGATATTCTGAGGGCCTACAGAGTTTGAGGCTTGTTGAGATAGACTCGTGACTTCAAGAAACCCCTCAAAAAGAAGTGTGGAATGGTTAAATCGGTGATCTTGCCGGTCAGTGCAAATCACCAAAACGAGAGATTTAGCGACCCGAAAATTCAGCCCTCAAAATTTTGAAACAATTATTCCGCGTTCTTAAGGAATATAAAGATTCATGTCTTGTTGACGTGTATTTTGTATCTGCTTACTTCACAAATGTCAAAGCAAAACTGATACTTGCCGCCTTTTGCAAAAATTATAGCATTTTCCGGTAGGGTGATGACTTGCGCCACTTTGTATAAGACGTGATCACAGTACTTCAAAATTAGGTGTTCCATAGTAAACAACTTTGTTTAACACATTGACTACCATGCGCATTTTGAAGAAAATCTCTATCAGGCTACGCGCGGTCTGCTTAGAAGTGCGTTGGTATTGTATTATAGCAATTCCAAGCGCACTTCTGAGATTGAAACTTGTTCGATGCAGAAGTTTAAACAAATTGGAGCCATTGTTTCTTATCGTAGAAGATAATTACGCTTAGAACAAAATCCGTACGGACATTCATTTCACACGTAAAACTCCAAGGCTATCGTATCTTACTTTATACTGTTAATCACCGGTGGCTGATGCAGCCCGAACGAAAAATGCAGTATCAGTTACCGGTGACTGATGTGGCAGTCAACGTGTTTAAGGGAAACTAATTTTAAAATATGGATAAATGTCAAACTTTATTCTGTCAAAAATAAAAAAATGTACTACGACTGTTCATTATTAAGTCTAGTGTAGTAAAAAAATATTTGTTCAGTGACAAGCCAATTTGGATAGATAGAGGAAGTATCGAACTATATTTTAATCAAAGAAAAAAATTGTTTTTTGAGATACTCGCGATTAACAATGACAAAGTTATCAATAAATTTAAGAAGTAGAGATTTAAAATAAAATTTTGTTGCTGGCAGACTAATTTTACTGGCCAACAACATTTTCTCCAAAGAATTGGCAAATCTATTTAAATTCTATAGGATTTTTGCCATAAATTACGAATTTGTTAATGAAAATGCTTCACCACATCACAATTTGGAGAAAAATCAGAAGGTCATATTTTGACCATTTATAAAAAATCATTAAAAAGTAACGCATTGTTCTAGGAGCTTATGTTGCTCAAATGATAGTTGAAATCTTAAACTCTCAAAAAAAAAATTAAAACATTTCGAAATAATCCGTGTTTTACTTTTTTTAATTAACTGATTATTTCATACAATAGACGGGGAATAAAACACATGGGAAGGGCATACTCACGAAAAACTTCGTCAAGATGTGTACAAAGTTCTATAGAGATAGGTTGTATTCGATATGCCTATATTAGGACTCAGCTCGGCTTTCATTTAAGGCACGTGACAAACTTCTATGGTGAACTTTTATTTTTTAATGATTTTTCAAAAAAATCCAAAATACGGTTTTCTCTTATTAATTCCATTTTTCTCGAAAGCGTGATTGTAATGGAGCACTTTACGAATTTGTAATCTACAAAAAAAATCCTATAGTAATGATTTGGCAATTCTTTGGAAACAAATAAGAAATTAAATTTGATAACCAGTGTTTATATAGATAGAAGAAATCACGAAGCTCAGACTATAAATTTTTACAATGATCGGAACATAGGAACCTTGGACGGAAGCTTTCATTATGATACCAACAAAATGACGAAAAACGACGACCATTCCAGGTAAATACGGTTAAACGTCATCTGAGCTTAAGTAGCTAACGAGGCCTTTTAAAGTTTTACGTAGATATTTCGGTCAGCTAAATCAGATTCGTTGGGGTTTTTTTACAAAAAATATGTTCGTAACTGAAATTATTGAGCGAAACACCACCAAAAATTATGCTTATCTAATGTATTATACCATCATTTTGGTATCTTATATCCTATTTCTACTGTCAACATCCCTTTTTCATACTACACCAAACTCAATAAACCAAACACTAAATTATGCGTTTTCGTTTCCGCTTCTGACATTGCATACTCACATAGCGTTAAAATGCGATATTTGTTTAAAATTTATGTTTAAATAAAAAAAAATAACACCAGAGCCAACTATTTCAGTTCAGTTCTTCAGCCAGCCACTAGGTACATTTCTAGTTATACAGTTTTTCAGCTTTGTAAAGCTGACACCAACAATGGGCTCCGGTCCCAGGGGAGGAGAGCTTTGGCAATCATAGTCAAGGAGAAATTTGAGGTCTGCACTTCGAAGAGTCACCGACTGGTGTGCCAGTGAAAACCTCAATATCAATCCTGCTAAGGCTATCCTTGTACCTTTTACTAAAAGGTATCGCTTGGGCCTTAATCCAATCTCCATACAAGGCACGGTCGTTGAGTACTCAGATGACGTCAAATACTTGGGTGTTACACTCAATAAGCGACTGAATTGGAGTTCTTATAATAATAATTCCTTGAACAATGCAGCAAAATCCTTGTGGGCTTGTAGGAAACTCTTCGATAAAACCTGGGGTTTCAACCCAAAGATGAACTTTTGGTTATACAACACTGTTGTTAAACCCATAGCTACTTACACCGCCATTGGCTGATGGCCGAAGATTCGGCAGCAGTCAGCAATTGCAAATTGCAACTTGGTATTGCAGTACTTTGTATGCCTCTCCATAACTGAAGCTAGACGGACCTGTCCCACACTCACCATAGAGGATATAGTTGGAGTTGCTCCCTGCACATTTTCATTTTAAAAGCAGCTGCTTTTAGTGCTCTGAAAGTGCAGGTTATAACAGATAAGCCCATGGCCGACAAAGGTCGCATGAGCATCTTAAAGCACATTCCAGATATCAAGGTCTGCCTCAAATCAAGCTATATGAACAAGGAATTGTGCTTCGATTGGAGATTCAAGATCTCCATCCCTAAACGAGTGAACTGGATTGGCGAAGGTCCCAATTGAGATCCGAAAATCCTTTGGTACACTGATGGCTTAAAAGCGGAGCATGGTACTGGAGCTGGTGTCTTTGGAACCAATACTACGGTCTCGATTGCAATGGGTAAGTGCCTAGCGTCTTACAGGCCGAAGTCCATACCATCATAATTTGTGTCCAGCTGAACCTCAACAAAGGTCTTAAAGGTGCAACAATCAATACACTCTCTGATAGCCTGATGGTGGGTTACTTATCTAACCATCGCGGGGTCAGACTTCACCTTCATAAAATAGGTCTATCAGCTGAGATGGAATATCGGCTATTTCTAGAGGACGAGGAAAGAACAGCTCACATTCTGTGTGACTGTCCGACTTTGACACGGATTAGATCGGCAAAGGGTTCCTAAGCTCAGCGGAGGTCCGCAATTCTTCTGTGGGTGACCTTGTTTTTCTTAGGGAAGCATATACATATTACAAATGTAATAAATTCCTAAAACAGCACAATATTTGTATATTTGTAATAATAAATATAAAAATTTTATTATTTTTAAAAACTTGTACATTCCACAAATGCGTGTTTGTCTGCCAGTAAAAAGACATTTTTTTAATTAACAATAAATCGGTTACGCAAATATAAATTTATAATTTAAAAAAATTATAAGCTCTTCAAATGCGTGCTTGTCTGCGCGTAAAAAGAAATTTTTAATTTTAAAAAAATTATGCATTCCGCAAATTCATGCTTGTCTGCGCGTAAAGAGATTTTTTATTTTAAATTAAATCGACTGAACAAAAATAAATTTATAATTTTACAAACATTGTACATTCCACAAATGCGTGATTGTCTACGCGCAAAAAGAAATTTTTTAATTAGTCACAATTTGCTGAACGGTATACATTTTTTGGGAAAAATTTCACATGAAATACCACTTTAGAAATCTCTGAAATATTTCAGCAATGAGCAATAAGAACAAATTATTGTTTTTATATCAATAAAAGGAATTACTAAATAATTTATTTTTCTTCAAATTTATGACAAGAATTGCCGTTGAAATATTTCACTTGAAATTTTGAGGATATGTCAAAATTAAAACTTGAATATTTCAGAAACTATAGCCGACCGACACGAAATTTATCCAGATCCTTCCGTTTTAGACGAAACGGAAGGCTGCCGCCAAATGTTATTCGAATCGGTCACTTTCTCCTATTCCGAAGTAGTTCTAATTTTAATTTTGTATAATATAACTATACAAAAATATTCCAGCAATAAGGGCATTTGTTTTGTTAATTTGTGCATTTCAGACCTACTCGTAATATAACCAAATATGTAAAATTTCATGTTATAACAATAATCAAAATTACTGTATAGGTGCTTAAATACAATCTACTGAACGAATTGATAAGTATGTTTGTTGAGCAACATGGACAAGCCCCATAGCTCTTCATGGCACCACCAGTCGTACCGAGAAACATTAAAAGCCTTCGATGAAAATGTTGACAGCAAACTCGAGGTATAGTAGTTCAAATTTTAAAACACTTATATTTTCCATAGAAAATTTTTAACGAAAATCATAGATCTCCATGTTCGATCAGTTAAGTTTTATAAAGTTATAGCAAATAGTCTACAGACAAATACGTGCACTCACGGCGTGAGGAAAACTATTTTCCTTCATACTTTTAAGATATGTGCATAGTACAATCAGATTTTTTCAATGGAATGGGGAAGAAGCAAATGAATTATTTGCAAAGAGAATACTTTTGGCTACTTTTTCAATTGATTTAAATCAAACAATTTGTTGGCTCCGTTAACCTTAAAAAATAAGAAAACAGTCAGGAGTGAAAAAAATTGAATAATCAATTTCACAGGAAACTGATATTTGATCAAACATTTTTTTCTGTAATCTTTACCAAAATTTTTAATAATCTGAATATTTTTGAATCATTTGAGTCAACAAATTTACAAATAGAGATGGACAACTTTAATAGCCTACATTTCTTACCCCAAAAACTTACAGAAATCTCAGCCACTTCGCTTTAATTTTCCTGTTAGAAGACTATTAGTGTAAATAATTTAGAATTTATTGGCCTGTGAACTTCGATGATAATAGGTCATCAATATGAGTTTGTAACAAAATGTTACACTCGGTTGTGATATAATTTGCGTTTTTACAAGCGAATACTATTGACAAGTCTGTTACTCTTTTTATTATTAAACCCAGCTGTAAATGAAATACGGGCTTAATTATGGTTACACGTTAAAAAAAAAGGTTTTTTTCCGGCACTCAACAGATTTAATTTAGTGCAGTATTTTGAAATTTTGTTAAATGCTGTAATATAAATTTTTATTCTATAATGAATATACTTTTTTAACTTAAAAAAAGTTTATTTTCAAATCACAGAGGTTGTATTTCAATTCAATAGTCATTTTTAAAATCAAAAGGTCTATTTTCAACGCAAATAGGTCCAAATTTTCAATTCAATAAAGTCGCTTTTAAAATCAAAGGGTCTACTTTCATGTCCCGTGGGATTTGTTAGAAGCGAAAATTAGGACTTGTTTGACATAAAATAGACCCTTTGACCTCTGTGATTTGAAAATGGACTTTTTTTAAGTCAAAATAAGACATAGAAATTTTTAAAAATGCAGCGTGATAATTTGTGATAGTAGGCATTTTAATAAGAAAAAATAATTACCACGGCACTCTACATTTGGATTTCCCCAAAAGTTCGCTTGGCACTGATTACATTGACGTCCTCCAAATCCTGGCTTACAGTGGCACTGACCATCATACTGGAATAGAATTTTTTACATAAGTAGAAAAAAAAGCATTACAAATACTATCATAAAGAATGTAGACTATACTATCATAAAGAATGCAGAGACTATACTACTATACTACTCTACTAAAGGATAGCTAAACAAAAACAAGAAAAAGAGGAGCGAATTTAAATTATTAAAAAAAATAAGCATTTTAAAGCACTCTTTACTTCGAAGAAAAAAGCTGTAAAACAATAATTGAGTGAAACATTTGTTTGTTTTCCCTAAGTGTTGGAAAAAATATTGTTTTTCTATCAGTTCTGACTGACTTTGACTTATTAAAATTATTTTTATAAAATGTTGTTTTACTGTGCTTCTCTTATATAATATACTGCTTTTGAATCCATTCGAATCGAATTGAATTCAAATTAGGAAGTTTATTAAGTAGTTTCAATTAAAAAATTCAATTATAAGCTCTTTTCAAATCGTTTTGAACGGATTAAAGAACAGAGCCCTAGTGAAATATAAATGAAGTATAGTATAATCGCTGATTTTTCGTTGATGCTAGAATCGTCTCTTTTTTATGGATTCTTTCTTGGATTTTTAGCAAGACAAAGTGTAGCTATATTAGTTATCTCATAGGGCATGGCAATGTTAAATAATCGATTGTGTAAGACAAAGTGTAGCCAAACAATTTACTAGCATCGATTAGGGTATCGATGCAGTAATTATACTATTTCCCGCTGGGAAATTAAATATTCTGGTCTATTTTTGTTGCAGTTTTATAATTGTCTACTTCCTGTCCTTAACATTTGCTTTATAATTTTTAATTTAAACAAGTCATTACTTACAGGATTGCATTGTTCAGATTCTGATCCAATATTATCACAGTCACAAGGTTCACAACCCTCACCACTGGCAATTTTCCAATGATTTGGAATACACTCCTCACATCGAAGGCCCTGTACATTTTTCAAGCAAGGACATTGTCCATTGAAGCGATCGCAGTACTGAATTGTTCCATTTGTTCCCAAGACATCACACATGCATCCTATTTTATATATATTAGCAAATTGTTTAGCGTTCTTTCATTTTATAGTACTTACTTCGGCAATTTTGTCGCAGAGCGTCGCCATAAAATCCATTTCGACAAAATTCACAATGGTCTCCTGTTGCCTCATTAAGACATTTCAGGCATTTGCCAGTTTTACTATCACAATTGCCAACATCTCTTATTTCAACGTTGTTGCTGCAATTGCAACGTTGGCAGACACCTCCTGGGACTTCAGGGTTACCATAGTAATTATCTGCACATACATCACAACGATGTCCAGCATAACCCTCCTTGCAGAAGCACACCATATCATTCGTTCTACGGTCCAACTGGCAAATATCGGCATGAGTGTGACCAGAAGCAATTGTATCTGGACAGCGACATGGCCGGCAACCGATTTCACTTCCTAGCAGGGGATCACCATAGAACCCTTCTATACATCTTTCGCAATTATCACCGGCTGTATAATCCAAGCAATTCTGACATTGTCCAGTTGTTGGATTACAAGATATTGCATGTCCGTTACATTGGCACATTTGGCAATTAGGAAAATTCCAAAAACCGGGCTGGCATTGATCGCATTCCCGGCCATAGGTGTTAGGACGGCAATTACATTGGCCAGTGATAAGATCACAATTGTTATTCTTCGATCCAATGCTATTGCAGTCACAAGCTAAAATGAAATCAAACTGCACAAAAAGTTTTCGTCGATTTTATTGACATATACCTTTACATCCTTCAGGACCAAAGCCATAAGTCCCAATGTCACATCTATCACATTGCCGACCAATCACATTTAACTTACATTGACAACTACCTCCAAATGAGTCGCAAAAGTTGCTTAAAGAGCCAGTAGGGTTACAATTGCAGGCTGAATATAATAATTGATTGCATTAAAAGGCAACTTGATATAAGCATTACTCCATACATGTAGCTCCATCATGAACGAGAATACTAACAGTATTGTAGAGATCTTTGCACTGAGGATGAGCACTTACATCGTAATGAACATTATAATAGGTATCATTGCATCCAAGTCTATTATAGTCTTTTCTTCTATTCTCAGCAGGCGGCGTTCCCGAAAATATTGGAGTTACTTCTATACGGGGTATCAATGATAGCTGAAAAAGTATATAAATTTTTGAAATTTGTAAAATCGTACTTTATATTATTTTGAAATAAAAACATTTCATATTGCATAAAAGCAAACATTATCACGTAATTTTTATAGCCCAATCCATATTAATAAAACCGGAATTTAACCTATTAATGCAATTTAATATAAATTATTGTAAATAGATACGTATGAAATACAAGCAGAACTTATAAATGAGCATCACTGCAGTGTATATGTAAAGGGTTTACCAATAACAACTATAAGATTTGAAATATAAATAAAGCACAAAAATGGTATGTGTTTCTTTTATTGGTGGTATATTCTATATATTCTATATATTCTATGCCATTTATGATCTAAACAATATATCGTTCAATTGGGCACCTCGGTTGTTCTTACACTGATTAATCACACACACCAATTTTCGAAGACTCGGTGCACCATTTCAGGTGGTATGGCGCCAATGGAAGCTCGAATGTCGTCTTCAAGTTCATCAAAAGTCTTGGGTTTACTGGCATAAACCTGTGATTTAACATGACCCTACAGAAAATATTCTAATGGTGTTAAATCACACGTTCTTGACGGCCAGCTCCATACCGCACAATAAATCTATTGTAACGACCGCTGTGTGGCGAGTTGGCCGTCTTATTGAAAATAAATGTAAATTAACAAAGCCATTCATCTAAAAATGTACCTCATCATAATTTTACACGTAATGCTCTTTGAGTAGCAACAAAACTTCTCGAATTCTAATATAATGTTTGGACGATTCCAAACGTTGTGGCAAATTGAACTTTTTCATGGTGAAATGGCAAACCTTACTGAACACAACTGACACCAGTTGTTAAAAATTCATCCTTAAACATGACCGGTATGAACTATCATAATCCTATCATCCATATTTGTAAACCTTTTATTTGGATTCTATATCTTATCATGTAAATCAGTACATCTTATCATGAATAACTAAATTGAGTTCAATTATATATTTAAACCGTTCATATTTAGTATAGAAGAGCTTGTGGAACATCCTAGATCTAGTAACATTGAAGGAGTTTCCCTTAAGGTTACTTAACTTTATTCTATCAATTAAAACACCACAAGAGTGGGACGAACAAATTACTTCTAGACCTTTTATGTAGTTCTTTTCGAGATATTTAATTAGCTCCTAGATAATTATTTTGTGATGTCTCTCACTTATGCTGACAAGCTCGGCTATTTTGAATGTTCAGTTAATTTTTGAGAGCTATTTTGCTTGAACGTGTTTTGGCTAGTCTTCGATTTTTGCCTATTCCAAAAAATGAATCAAAGAATCTGTATCAAATTTTGTCTGAAAAACGCGCGGACGCATTTCGAATGTTAACTGTGTCATATGGTGAAACTACCCTGAATCAAAGCAGCGTTTATCGGTGGTACAAAATGTTCTCAGAGAGCCGAGAAGATGTGAACGACGAATAGCGTGTCGGACGCCCGAGCACGTCAACAACGGAGGAGAACCTCGAAGAAGTGAAGAAAATAGTATTGGCCAATCGTCGAATCACCATTAGGGAAGTTGCTAAGGATCTAAACATATCGACTGGCTCATGCCATTCGATTCTTACCAATGATTTGGACATGAGACGTGTCGCCGCGAAATTCGTGCCATCGTGTACTAAGCGAACTGAAAATTAAATAAAAACGTAATTCTAAGGGCCAATTTTCCAAACGTCAAACAAATTTATTCTTCAAGTAAAATCGTCCCAACAATTCTAGGCTGTTATTTAAAATATTTTTTTAATACATCTAATATAATATAATTTAATATTTAAATGAAACATAATTTGTCCTCACAAACAAGTTCATTATAACTCTAATAAATAATCAGTCTATTGAAAAATTTCCCTAAGTGAAAGGAAATACCACTGCAAAGGTTCAATATCATAAAATTTGATAGCAATAAAAATTCCGAAATAATAGAAATCAAATTGAATTCAATCGGTATACGGCTAACCCTCATAAATAAATGAATTTATAATTAAAAATCGAAATGACTAAAATCGATTAAAAATAAATTTATCTCTAAAATCTTACCGAATCTATTAATATTTGGGCAGCAGGATTGTTTTCGTTGTGTCGATGACGTTCGAAGTGCACAGTGAATTTATAGACCTTATTTTTCTGCAAGCACACATCTGGCAAAATAATAACGCTTGTTTGATGTTCCGGAAGAGAAAAAGGCACTTTTCTCTCTCTAGAAGGATGAGAATTGGCACATGGACCGTTCGGATCATAGTCATCAGGACGAACCACTGTTATATATGCGTCTTCCCAGTTGCCAGCAGTTTGAGAATTATAGCGCAATAAAACGTCATATGGCATGGTTTTAGCTATCGAGTCAACTGTGAATTGTAATTGAGTGTTTTCTGGAACCCGCGCAAATCCTGGTCCAGTCCAATCTGGTAGTCTTCCCGGTGGATACTGATAAGGAACTATTGTACAATTCTAAAAACAAAAAAACACAAAATTTACTAAAAAGGAATTAAAACACTTGACCTATGACCTATGACCTAGATCTATCCTAGTAATGTTTTTGCAACAAGCAAAAAATATCTTACGATCCGAAGAGAACTTGAAACAAAAGTTTGTAGTTACGACTGAAACATTCGTGAAATCTTAAAGGCCGATCCAAATATTCATGAAACGCCACCGGCTTAGTCATCATTTTGATCATTAGTTATATTTTAGATGAAAGTGTTCTCGGATGCCTAGGTTTCCGGAGTCATACATCTGTCTTATGAGAAAGTTGTCAACGATATTTTGACTAAAGCCGGAAGGCTACAATGACGCATTTTGTACTAATCAGTTATATGTATGTGACAGAGCTATAAAAAAAGCATTATCATTACCGGACCATTACCATTACAAGTACTGCAAAATAAAATAATTACCAATACCATTACCTTGAATAGTAATTAAAAAAAAATTACATTACCATTATCAGTAATGGTTCTGGTACTTCACCATTATTTAAAATCATGTAATCATTACTCCCCATTACCTGCATTACTCCGCATTACTCACCATTACTCGGCATTGCTTACCATTACACGGCATTACATATCATTTATACATAATTACTCACCATTACAGGGCATTACCCGGCTATTACTCAAAATTACTGTGCACTGTGAAGTATTTACTTATACTACTCGAGCTTGACGATATTTTTTATATTTCGTATTAAAACTTCAGATTTCTTTTTTATGTCTTTATAGGTAGAAATACAAGAAAGGAAAGTTTTGGTTATTTTTGGATAGAAAGCATCATAAAACTGACTGTTGCAATTTTTTTGCGCTGTTAAAAATACAAACTCTGTTCCTTTTAGTTTGAGATTTAACACTCTTACCGCTAAGCTCACAAAACTCCTAGGCACTGTTCTGCTAAAATAATTTTTTTTTTAAATGTACAAAATATTGAACTAAAAGCCGAACAACAAAGACAAAATTTTTATTGCATTAATTATTTACAGTAATGAGTCGTAAAATGTTTATAATTCACTCGTCATTGCTTTAGTTTCAGAGAAGGGCTAACGGTTATTTTCTCTCGCTGGGCTTGTTTTAACGCCAAGGAGGCGGAGTCAAATTTTGAAAAATTGGTACTACTGAAAACTAATAACCGTTTCCTATAGATGAAATATATAGAATAGAATAGAATAGAAATATAAAAAAAAAACCAAAAAACAAGGACTTTTACTTTTGTTTGAAGATTTATTTCCAAAGTTCTTCGTAATGTACAGTAATTTTGTGTAGAGCAATACAAGCGTAAAATGAAATTAGTTTTATGACTTGCATTTTGTATATTTATTCCCTACCTTTTTGCTTTTTTTAAGATTTCGTAGTCAATCCCTTTAATTGTTTATATATAACTATAACTAAAATTTTAAAAAAATGGTTTAAAAAATCTACCCAACAGGAAAGAACTATCCTCAATTATGGGCATATTATTAAATATCATATACAAAATTAATTGCAGTGTATTAAAATGAAAAAAAGAAAAATAGGTGTCTTTCAAGTCTGGCCTTTTCATTTGCGATTTAAAATAACTCGAAAGTGAGAGTTATAGGGAAACAACAAATATTTTTTTTAAGTCTTAATTTCAATTACTACTTTATGATCCTTTGTATCGAAAAATAACCAAAACTTTCGTTTTTTCTTTCTTGTTGTTTTTACATACAAAAAAGAGAAATATCAATAATTTCATAATTTTTTGTTCAATTAGTAATGTATCACCAATATTTATAAATGAAGTATACATATATAATTATTAATACTAAAATGAAAAGAATTTGTAAAATAACATTTTCTATTATAAATTATCATAACCGACTTTTAACTATGAAATCCGAAGTTAAATATAAAAAAACACGTCAAGTTCGAGTAGAATAAGTAAATACTTCACGGTGCATAGTAGTTTTTAGTAATGGCCGTGTAATGCTCAGTAATAGTTAGTAAGTTAGCAAGTAATGATAAATAATTCCTAGTAATGGTGAGTAATGCCGAGGAATGGTTAGTAATGCCGAGTAGTGCAAGTAATGGTGAGTAATGCTTGTATGATTTTAGGTAATGGTGAAGTACCAGTACCATTACTGGAAGTGGTAATATAATTTTTTTGATACTTATGGTACTTATTTTCTTTTGCAGTTCATGTAATGGTTATGGTACTGAAATGGTAATGCTTTTTTTACAGCTCGGTCTCGTACAACCAGTGTTCCGTACCAGAACTTTATCAATAAAAGTCGGCCGAGGGCATTTAAATTTATTTAAATTTTAACCAAATTTGCCTATGATAACTGAAAAAGAATCGTACAAGATTATGCTGAAACATCAGTAAATTTAATTTATTTGTAGTAGCGGGGATTTTGATCACATTTTAATGATACATTAATGAGGTTAGTTAAGTTGGGAAATGAAGACGGTTGGTCAAAGGGAAGAGGCTCTGAACATTCTTCTGTAATGTTCCTGCGAGCATGATAGCTTCCATCCATTATCTATTTCAAAATTAAAATATATTTAAAAATTAGAACGTTAGTCCAAAGTACTGGACTTTGTCCGGTAAAACATATTTTTTCAGGCTACTGTCTTGAGTTTTATTTTTAATGGCAGTCAAAGGTTACTGTGTTTCAAAATAACATTTCAAGAAACTGGTACAGAACACTGCAAACAAAGTAAAACTTCTCATATACTTACAGCATATTGTGTGTATGATAAACATTCTGTAACCTCAGGGACTTCAGCTTCAACGACAGTATGCAATGGAGGAATATAGTAATTTTGGCGTGGTGTTTCACAAGTTCTCCCTGTCATATATGGTCGGCATCTGCACTGTCCAGTAATAACATCGCAAAAGTTATCCAAAGATCCACCAGGATGGCAATTGCATTGTCGGCACCCATCCTTATCGTCTGACAAGCCATAAGTAGACGGTAAGCACTGGTTGCAGTCCTTTCCAGTCACCAGACGTTTGCAAGTACATTCTCCAGTATATATATTACAACCAGAATTATCAATTGTACCCAATGTATTGCATGTACAATTTTGGCATCCATCTGGATTTCTTATATCCAAATTCCAAAATCCATCCTTACACATATCGCAACGACGTCCTTTTACATTACTCTTGCAGTGACATGACCCCGCTTCAATTTCATTATCGGCATCACTTACAGAGTCACAGATTCCTTCGTCTAGAGAACCATTTGGATCGCAGTCGCAGGCTGAAAAGAATGTAATGACACTAAATGTAAACAAATTAAAGCATAAAATATTTACCTTTACACACATACGGACTTTGAAGATCTTCATTTGGATCTCGGTAAAAAAATGGAATGCATTCCTCGCAATGTTGCCCTTGAGTGTTATGCTGGCAATTATCGCATACACCTCCGCTTATCCTTCCTGAATATTCATACACCGCTTGGTCAAAGTGGCAACTAACAGCATGATTGTTACAATTACATTCTAAAAAATAACTGTCAAAATAAATTGCATATTTTATTTAAATTGACAAACTTTTGCAGGCATTAGTCTGCTTCCCTAAAGCTGGTTTCCATGGTAAATCGTTAAAAAAATCTTCGCATTCTTCGCAATTTAAGCCTTTTGTGTAATGAGTACACTCACATTTACCATGAACCATATCAGGTACATTACTATTCATTCCATCTAGAGGTAAACATCGTGAAGCATGACCATAGCATGAACATGAACCCCGAACAATCATATTAGTTATCCCATAGTAATACTTCTCCTGAATTTCCATACGATCATCCAATAAAGTGTCTCCCAAATTATGCAGTTTGGTAAAATTTATTCTCAGATTCGTCATTTTTAACATATTTTGTACATGTTGCGCATAAGGATTTTCCACTTTTATATTCGGTGGAAGAATTCTGAAGATCATTTCGCCATTTTTGGAAGGTTCTACACCTGAATAGCGACTATCGCACACAACGTCGGTTATATTTCGTAAAACTATTGGAACTCCAGGGAATGATTCCTGACAATTGTGAGCAAAATATCGGTACACATGCCACGTTTTCCCAAAGTCATAAGATCTCTCAACAAGCATAGCAGCTGGTCTAAATGTTGCAAATGTTATAATCAGGTGAGTAAAGTGGAATTCGGCTTCTAAGTCTAATTGTATCGTTACATTTTCCTTGCCATTCTCTGATTGCCACCAAGTATGATGTATCCTCCTAAATTTTTTTGTTTATTGTTTTTCAGCAATAGTTTTAAAAAATATATTTTCATTTGTGACATACCCAGGCAATCGAGGATATATTATGTGACCAACTCGATGATTCTTTAAAGGATCATGTTCTGTTTCAGGTCGGGTATCACAAAGAAAACACTTCTTTTCTTCTAAATGTGAAACTATACAAAAGCGCTCGGGTTCTCTAAGGCCACACGTTGAAGACGCATATAGCCGATTTTCTCTTCCTATTAGAAGATTTCCTGTAGCTGGATAACATGAGCCTTGAGAGCAAGGATGAACTTTAGAGTTATATTCTACAAAATATGTTTAATATAAGCATATTGATATATTAAAGGACTTTGAAATCAATTACTTCGAAGGGGTGTTCCTCTATCTCGTGTTCGATCACGTCTATTTTGCGCACTTACATATGAAAAATCTATTAGACACCAATATAAAATAAATGTTTGAAATATTAAAAATATATGTACCTTGACCTAAGAATAAAGTTAAATATAATAACGACCTAATGATTGGTTTCCTATAATTAACCATTTTCGTGGGTCTATAATAGACGCTTGAAAAATGTCCAAACACCTGCAAAAGAAATAGGAATTTATAAAATATTAATTTTCAATAAAAACAAATCATGCGTTATCAGAGTAAGTCACACTATAATAAAATTGTTTCTTAAAGGCAGGCGCAAAGCAAGACCTCAACACCTACATTATGTATCAATTGCACCTTTGGTTGCCAGCTCTATTTAGATCAATTATAGTATTTCCGAGCTTAGTGCCCATAAAAATATAGAAGATTAGGAAAAAAATACAAATATATATAAATAACGGGTTTTCCAATAGCCACATAACAATTTTGAATTTTAATACAAACGTCCGTTATCATGATGAAGTTCACGAACGAGCAACGTGTGGAAATTATTAAAAATTACTTCCACTATTTTCGGTCGTAATAATCGTCCCACCAGACTGGGCGTTTTATAGTGAAAGAATTCGAGTCAAAATATTCACTATTGGATATTCCTGTGCCAGTGAGATAACGCACCAGTCGTATTTCCGAAAGTATTATAGCTTAAGTGCTTCTATTCGAAATTAGCCAAATCGGTCGATTTCTCGCTACTCACAAGAATTGGCAATCTCTCAAATCACATTATAACGAATTTTGCTTAAAAACCTTGGCTTACACCCTTACAAGATCAAATTAATTCAAGAACTGAAGCCTCGTGGTCATTTGAAGTGCCGACTGGGATCTGCTAAAGTTTGAAGAAAATTCTGAATTTCATTGAAAAATCATCTTCAGAGGTGAAGCTCATTTTTGGTTTAATGGCTTCGTCAATAAACAAAATATGCGTTATTGGAGAGCAACAAAGCCACATGCGCTTCAAAAGACTCCATTACAAACACAAGTAGTGACCATGTTCTGTGGATTTCATGCCGGAGGTGTGATTGGCCATATTTATTCGTCGATGAAAATAATCGCCATGTTACGGTCAATAGAGTCCATTAGCATGCCATATTGAAAGACTTTTTTTAGCCAGAATTGTTTGCACTTGACATCAGTGATATATGGTTCCAACAACCTGGTGCTACATGCTACAAAAATGTCACATAATGCCAAACAATTGATCTTTTGAAGGGGAAATTCGATATCCGTGTAATCTCGAGAAATGGTCCGGTCGAATGAGCACCACGCTCATGAGATTTAACGCCGTTGGATGTTTTTATGGGGTAACATTAAGTTATTGGATTATGCCAACAACGTTAGAGGAGCTCGAGGACAGTATCGAACGCGAAATTGCCAACGTACCGACCTATATGTGTGAGAGTAATGGAAAATAGGCTCCAAGAATCGATCGATGCAAACGTGGTGCTCGTTAAAGCGAAGGACATTAACCATTTTTCAGACATCTCTTTGCAACCCAAAACTTCAGCCAAAATACTGCTCACACTGCGTAATGAGATGCCTAGGGCTTCTACTATATCTCTTTTGACGATCTTGCATATATCATATCTTGTATTTTTGCTATTTGTGTAAGACCTGATGCACTTTTTGAATGTCTTTCGCGTGCAGCATCTTCAAGAGTTGTATGATCACTTTTAAACCACATCTTTCCACTATTTTAATTGAAGGTGAAGAGTCCACATAGTCTTTTAACAATTTTATTACTGTATGATATTCAAGTTTTTCCGTTATACAAAAATACTGTGACACGTCAACGTTGAAATATACGAATGAGTTGACAGATGTACATGAAACTTCACACGATTTCATAATACCAGCGTGCTTCCTCTGCTTGGAGGTGGCGGCGAATGCCGGCGTCATGTTGCAGGGTCGGGGGAGTGCGGGGTCTTCCGCAATGCCCTGAGCCAGGCCAAACGAAAGTAATGACATCTGTGCTTCAGGGCAACCTGAACAGGGGCCGGACGGCCCACGACTTGTTGGCTCAGATCCGTCTCGAAAAAAATGCTGATGTATTTCTTATCAGCGAACAGTATCGAGACAGTGACGAACCAACATGGTATCGGGATGACCTTGGCACGGCGGCAATTTGGATCCCGGATCTACGACGGCTCAGCGTCGCGGACCATGGCGCGGGCGCCGGCTTCAGTTGCTACCTCACTCCAAATGTGCTAATGGACGTCTTTCAGACCAAATTAGATAGTGAAGGACGCGTCTTGGACTTTGCATCCAGGCTCAGGTTAGTGATGTTAAACACAGGCTCGAAGTCCACCTTTGGACGTCCTGGGTACAGGGAGATGACTATTGACGTCCCCTTGCAACGGAGAATCTGGCTGCACGGACTCAGGACTGGCAGGTGACCGAGGACTATACAGCCAGCGATCATCAATATATCACGTTCCTTTCTCAGAACATCCCCCTTGATGTGGGACAGTCCGCTTCATTGTGGATGCCCTTTTCCCCACCCAGCCGCTGGAGTTTAACCGCGCGACCGGCGGAGCACACAAGGCTCCTCCCTTCACAATGGTGAAGCTCGCGAAGGCGTCACAGATTCTGCGAAATCGGAGAGCGCCGAGGCCCAACAGGCTCCCTGTAGAGGTGTTAAAGGCGATGACGGTGAGCCATCCAGGCTCTTGCTGGATATGTATAATCCCTGCCTGAAAGCAGAAATCTTTCCCTCCCGCTGGAAGGCATCTAGGCTTGTGCTGATCAGCAAGGGCAAGGGAACGGTAGGTTCCTCCGAGTCGTACAGACCACTGTGTATACTCGACACAGCCGGCAAACTCCTGGAGAAGCTCCTGATGCCTCGCCTCCGTACGGCTGTTGTAGTCGCTGGAGACCTTTCCGAGAGGCACTATGGCTTTCGGAAAGGAAGTCGACGGTGTATGCTACCCAGGAGGTACTCAACGCGACCTATGCCACCAAAAGCGGGAACCATTATTCCCGCCCGGTGTACCTACTGGTCACTCTGGATGCGCGCAACGCCTTTAACTCGGTGAGGTGGGGGACTTAATGCGTTAGAGCGCGACTTCAGGGTTCGCCAGTATCTTGCTTACTGTGGTGACAACGGCGCCAAGCAAGGTCATGGCCAACATTGGTGGATTCAGGCCCTATTACCGAAGTCTGTTGCCCCACACCGTTGAAGCCGCCAACCTCTATGAGGCGGAAGTCTGGGCCGGCGCGATACAGTGGGAGAAGTACCGCAAGCGCTTGCTTTTGGTACAGCGACGTGCGGCTCTCCGCATCGCGAACTCCTACCGTACGGTCTCGGAACCGACGGTGTTGGTGGTTCAGGTGTCATTAATAAAAAACCATTATTTAAACTAACAAGAATAAGAATGGAATTATAAATATACAAATGCGGGCGCTCTCTTGAGAACAAAATTGGATATGGAGATATTGAAGGAAATAGTACCAAAGGAAATTGTGATGATAAAGAATACAAATAAAATTGCGCGTGCAGGACCGTTCACATGATAGAAGTGAAACTTCTTAAAAAATAAAAAATAAGAGAGATTTAGCGTGAGAGGCAATGCCGACATCAACCAAGGATAGGCAATTGCAGAACCTACCTACCTTAAACTTAACGTATGAGTGGTATTGTGATAAAAATGAAAGCAAGGAAAGGAAAAATCGTCTGGCCAATTATTCATCCATCAATGTGATTCCATTACAGAAATTATAAAATAAAATTTTAAAATTTGTGAATTCCCAAAGAGAAAATACAGTACAAGGAATATATTCATAAGAAAAAAGTTGCAATCGATTACAGTGATAAGCCTTATCTAGAGCTGGTGTCGACCTTGGAGAAACTATCACTCGCAAAGATTGACAACAAAATACAAAAGCGTCAACAGTTGTAAGGAATTCAAGCTAAAAAAAAGTCATCAAACACACGAAAGAACAGCTAGTAATAATAGGCACTTTTAGTACAAGCCTTAGAAACTGAAGCTGAATACTGTAGGACCATTGCGACAAAGCAAGTACATATTAACATGTCAATGTCAGCTAACTAAATATGTTGAAGCATTTCCAATGGAAAAGAAAGAAGCTAAAACCATTGCTAAAATTCTGGTTGAAAATATTATTCTAAAATACAGTTCTTTCGTGAAGAGAAGGACAGACATGGGAACAGAATTCGAAACTGTGTTTGCAGAAATATGCACGATTTTCAAGATATATCACGTTACATCGACTTCGTTTCATCATGAGACTATGAGTGCGACCGAAAGGAACCCTAGGGTTCTAAACGAATATCTATTGGTTCTGTGCAAAAATGACCATTGGGACGAATGGATATCATATTTTAATTTTTCATATAATATAACCCTACATTCTGATACTAATTAATCACCTTTTGAATCACCTTTTGAACTAGTTTTCGGAAAAGTGGTGGCATTACCCAACATAAATTAACAAGACTGTATACCAATTTATAATTTATACAATTACGCTAACAAAGTAAAATACAGAATACATCAAACACAAGAATTAGCAAAATCTATAAATATAAAATAAAAGAAAACCGAATATGATAAAACCTCTAGACCTCTAAAATTGAGAGTAGGAGATAGAGTTAAAGTAAGGATAAGAAATTCGCAATAATAGGTTAGAAAAATATTAAAACTAACAATTCATTTAATGATTATAAGAACTATGTTATATCACGCCTTGAAATTGAGCAATGGGGAAGGATGTACTGCATATAGCTGTACCTACCATCACAAATTTTAAAATCTTTAAATGAAAAAACGGTAACAATAAATTATTCTCAAATACGTAGAAAAAAATTCATATCTTCTCTCTAATTTCGTTCGTTTTCTTGTATACCTCTCCCTAATTTCGTTCGTATGATTGCATACCTTAAACAGCATGAAAGCGCAAGCCGCTGCACAACCCAAAAAATAGCATGTGCATAATAGACTAACGACCACGGCTCAACGTTGTTTACGTTTAAGTTATTTCCGCCGATGAGAATCTTATGGGTCGGAAAAATAACTCAATTTTGCGGTGAATATATTGGTTAAATAATTACTTAACAAGTTTCATCATCCGAGTAAGGGTTAATTTATGTTCTGCTAAGTAGATTTGTTTCTAGGACATGTTAAGTCAATCATTTCTCATAAGTAATTATTGTAAAAGTATGAGTAAGAAAATTTTGTATAAAAGACGAAGTAAACGGACTTTCACAATGAACTTAGAAAAAGTATTTTTTTGAACTAAACTGAGATTCTTAGATGGCTTCCAATCTTTGGCAGTCTTAAGCCGGCCATTGGATTTGCCTTCGGATTTTTCTTCACAAGATTAATCAATTAGTTATTACACTTTCTATTATTGGCACGCGTCGCAAGTGGAGAAGAAGATTTTGAGCAACTTTTAGGTTTTATTAGCATTAACCTAAATCAGTTTTTAATTAAACAAAAAATGTTTTGGGATTAATTTTAGTTTAATTTAATTTTAAAATTCTATTTTTTTCTTAATTTACCAGAAAAAGCTTTCCACGAATAAATTCCCATATTTTTTATTTACTTGAACATGTTGTACCTTATTGGGAAGGTAATAAAACGGGCAATTCGATACAAATAATAAATAGGTGTATTAATTATCAACATTTAACATTATTAACACATTAAAGGCGGGAGTCGTAGTACTACGATTTATCTCGACTGTAGCTTAAAGGCGGGAGTCGTATTAGTACGGTTTGCAACCCCATTGCGCAATCCATGCGCCACTTTACATTTGTATTTAGTATGTTTTGTGGTTTGAAGCTGTTCGGTTGTTCAAATTCTACTTACTGTAAATTTTTAAATCCTCTAATATCGTTTCACGCGAAAATAAAGATATATATGCAGACGATTTTTCTGACGTTGATTGCGATGAAAGAGAGTTAGATATTGATAATAATGATAGTGATATGGACAATAATGATAGTGATAGTTCTATACGACCTATGAGAAGGACCCGAGTTTTGCCACTACCGATTATCGATGATGAAAGTGAAAATGATTATGAAGAAGAAATTATACATCAATGGACTGAAGTCGACATTCCACCTACCATAGAACCGTTTTTGGATCGAACGGGTTAAATATTTTACCACAGAACGGCGTTGAAGGATCTCTAGATGTGTACCTTGATGATAATTTCTACGAAATGATGGTAACAGAAACTAACCGATATCACCATCAAAACGTCGAAAAATACGTTAAAAAGAAGAAAACGATAAAATGGACGTCAAGATCCCCCGCCTTTAATGTGTTAACAATTAACATTTTTGGAAAGGGCGAATATCGGGAAAAGAGTAATACTGAATCACCGGTTATAGATGTGATTAAGACAATCAATAATGATTTCGACGAAGGATATTTTTCCCTAACAATTTTCATAGATCTGCAAAAAGAATTCGACACCGTAGACCATCATAGATTATTACAGCTTTTGGAACAAATATGCAACAATTTAATTAGGCATTACCTGTCATCACCAGAAACAAAAACTAGACTTAATCAGTGTCACAGCAAAGAATAAGTACAAAAATGTAATAATCCACAAGGGTCAATCTTGAGGCCATTACTTTATCTATATAAGTAATATCCAAAACGTTCTTCTAAAAGGTAAATACAAGATATATGTTGATAACACTGTATTAGTATATAGGAAAAGAACTGAAAGAGGACGTATGTAGGGACTTAGTAAAACTCAGTAAGTGCTTGCAAGGAAATAAGGGCACACTAAACATTGAAAAACCAAATACATGATATTTAAGATAAATGTAATCAGGATATAAATCCATCCATTAAAATAGAAGGAAGGAAGCATGAAAGAGTTTATAAAATACAATATCTAGGCTTCAGATTGGATGGAAACTTAAATTGGGAGCCACATATAATGGCGATATAGATAAAGAAAATCACACCAATAATAGATAGACAGGTCTGCAAGATTAAATGGTTTTGTTTCCAGACTAGTGTATAACGCTCACGTATTAAGTCACATAAAGTACTTAATTAAGATCTGATCACAAACGCCGCAATACAATCTCGAACGATTACAGAGGTTAATGAATAATTTTAGCTTGAAGGAAGTAATTTATATTGAAAACGCAAAGTGCATGCACAAGATAATAAAAAGAAAGATAAAAAACAATATTGAATTTACAGGAAACAATGAGGTGCACAACTATAACACGAGAGAGAGAGAGCGAGAGAGAATTTATAAGAATTAATAAGACGAGAACGGAAAGCAACCGTACAGAACGCAGCGCATTTATAATATCCTTCCGGAAGAAATAAGAAGGATGAGAGATCTATACAAATTCACAAGGGCCATAATGGATTGTTAGAAAATTACCAACTATAAAATAAATACATGAGTTCAAATATTATATAATATATATTTATATGATAATAATGAGATTAAGTAAGTATGTATTTACATAAATTCCTTTTTGTTTTTGCAGAAACCATTATACGTTCAAACTGTTCTTATATCTGTACCCAGCTGACTGAGCGGTTTTGATGATATTTTTTTTTTTAATTTATGTGATATAATTTTAGGGTAGAACCCACAGAGCCTAAATTCGAACGCCGGAAAGGTATAAAATTAGGTGAATGTTTCCAGCAACGTGCAGAGAAGTGCGTCATTAAATCTACTGTAAATTATAATAAACAAAAAATGGGCACTCACATATAAAGTCTTGGAAAAAACTAAAGCAACTTAACACAAGAAGATAGTTTTTAAGAAACAATAATAAGTGTATGCTTTACTTTAAAATAAAATAAATTCAAATTATCATCCTCTTACATCCTTCTATATAAGCAATTTTTATTCAAGTCAAAGAAATTAGTGAAAAACGTAGTTTTACAATTTATTAGGTCTACCGAAAAGTTCTGTCCGTTTTTGGAGAGGAAGAGAGGAAGAAAATGATACAGTTTTTAACATATTTAACTAGATTTATTGTACGATATAATTTCCATCGTTCCTTATGACTTCTTCCCAGCAGGATGGCAATTTATAAAACCTATTTTTGAAAAAAATCTTTGGATGCGAAAAACTACAGCAGCACTACTGTAAACGTAAACGTTTTCTTCATATTTTAATTTTTTTCTCATCTAATAATTTTGTAAAGAAAGAAATATGTGAAAATCTGATGGTTAAGGTCTGGGGAGTATGGTCTATGCGAAAGAATTTCCCATCCTAGCTCTGAGATTTTCTGGCGAGTCGCCAAAGCAGCATGTAGTCTAGCATTATCGTGATGCAGTACGATTTCCTTCCTATTGAATATTGTCAGCCTTTTTTCTTGGAGTACTTTGTTAACTCGTCCATTTGCTGACTGTGTTTCTCCGATTTAGCTTTTTCTTGAGTTCCAAAAGCTCATAATGGATTGGACCTTGCATGTCCCAACATATACACAGTATTCTCTTTTTAAGGCTCAAGCTCGGTGTAGAGATGAAGTGGGCATGTTTTCCGGGTTCACGCTGTTTCCCTTACGATGCTTTCATATGTAATCCTTTTTCATCATTTGATCTATCATGGTCTTAAAAATATCGTCATCAACCACAAATGGCCGCCCAGAGCATGGCTTATCACTAAGGCCGAAATCACCTGCTTTAAATTTTTCGAATCATCTCCTACACGTTCTGTTCGAAACAGCATCTTCACCAAAAACTTTTAACAAATTTCGACACTCTGACAATGACATAAATTATCTTTATTGTAGTTAATTTCGAAGGGTACATAATAAATGCAATTATAAAGATATACAGCCGCATATAACTCAAACGAACATATCCAAATATATTCAAACTTGAAACGAAATTATTGTACAGAACTTTCCGGTAGACCTAATATTAGCGAACTCTTTTTCTTATCCTCTGCACGGCTATGAGTGTACATAATTACGAAGCGCAATACGAACTATTTACTTTGCGATTTAATTTGAACAGTACTAGTCATCACGCAAAGTGTCTATTTAATTGAGTTAATTAATTATGACCAGGAATAAGTACAACGATTCCTCAAGAAGTGAAGCATAAATGATTCCAAAAAAGGCCTTATGGAAAAATTACAGTATAGCAAATCTATGTAAAGCAATCGGTAATGTGAAAACTATCTACGAAGGTGGACGTCTGAAGAAGACGACAGCACGAAAGGATGCCCTAATTATATGAAAAAAAAATTAAACCCGTTTTTATTATCAGCCGAAATTCTCAGGCAGATCCCGTTGAATGTTACTATGTAATAGGACCATCAGAAATCAAACCATTGAAGCCAAACTTCCTGCAAGAAAACCAACGTCTAAGCTAGCAATATCTAAAAAACCGACAAGCGAAAATACAATGCGCTGAAAAATATCAGAACTGGACCCAAAAACAGTGGAAAATAGTTTTAGTCTCAGTTGAATCAAAATTTAATTTGATTCAATCAGATGGAATGACAAGTGTTAGACGTTCTAACGGAACAAGACTCTTTCCTAAATATTGTAATCATACGATAAAACACGAATCAGGCTCTATAATGGTGTGCGGATGTTTCTCCTGGACAGAAACTGGACCCATTGTGCGAACTGAAAACAAAATCAGTTCCAGTACAAATAATTACTCGTTACCATATGCAGAAGAGGATATGCCAATTCTGACTGGATCAGAGAAAGGTATGTAGATGTTCTCGATTGGGCTGCGCAATCACCTGACTTAAACCCAATAGAAGAATTGTTAAGAAGTAGTTGAGAAGACAGAGGTTCTCTAACCGAATGCAGTTATTTGAAACAATACAATCAGAGTGGTCGCAAATTCCAAAATTTTAAACTAAGCACTTGTTATTTGTTTTTTTAAATTACCTTGTAACCAACATTGTATGTACATACATATATACCTAGTCTTGCCATAAATTCTGTCACACAATTTCTAATGCGCGCTTTCTCAGAAATTAGCCTGGAATTGTACCGTTATGTTGCACTTTGTAACAAATGAACTGTACGGCGTAATATTCCAATCAGTTTGGTCTTTGACTCTTAATCATGGAGTGGGGAGTAAAAGAAAATCGTATCGCTGTAATAGCACTCCATAAGTGTGGAAAAAATGCTTCTGAAATTTTGAATTTGTTGAAACCGCTAAAAATAACAAATAGATTCATTTATCGTGCCATAGAACGATTTAATGAAACCTTAGGCATAGATGATAGAGCAAGGACCGGTCGTCCACGTACCGTTAGAACAGTCAGTGCCATCAAAACTGTCCGAGAGCGCATCCGTACAAATCCACTGCGCAAACAAAAAATTTTGTCGAGGGATTTGGAAATCTCCACAAGATCGATGAGTAGACTCATTCGAGATGATCTTCATATGAAGGCTTATCGTCGGTCAACAGCCCACATGTTTACACCACGGTTAAAGGAAATAAGATTGGAAAGATGCAAGTCTCTTGCTTTGGCACGCAACCAATGGTCATGAGAACATCGTCTTTACCGACGAAAAAATTTTTACTGTGGAGCAAGTTTTTAATAAACAAAATGATAAAGTTTATGCAACATCATCAGAAGAAGCTAAAAGAACGGTTCCCAGGATGCAACGAGGCTATCATCCAGCTTCTGTAATGGTTTGGTGGGGTATCCCATAAAGGTGTCACAACACTCCATTTTTGCGAAAAACGTGTCAAAACCGGTGCGGCGGTTTATCAAACCAACGTGCTGGACGGTGTTGTGAAACCTTTATCGGAAACTCTCTTCGGTGGACAACATTGGGTCTTTCAGCAAGACTCTGCTCCTGCTCACAAAGCAAAAAGCACACAGGAGTGGCTTCGCAACAACATTCCTGATTTTATTGCACAAGAAGATTGGCCATCTTCGAGCCCAGATTTAAATCCGCTGGATTATGCATTATGGACAGAGTTAGAGAACAAGACCTGTAGAACTCCCCACCGCAATTTGGACAGTCTGAAAAAATCGTTGGTGAAAGCAGCAAATTAAATGTCGTTGAATACCGTGCGTGCCGCTATAGACCAGTGGCCACAACGTTTAAAAGCTTGTATAAAAGCTAAAGGAGGTCATTTCGAGTAATTATTAGTTAATTAACAATATCTTATTAAAATAAATTTCGTTGGAATAAACATATTATCTTTTATTGTTTAGATTTTATGCTTCTTTAAAGTTGTGACAGAATTTATGGCACGAACTAGGTATAATATAGTATTCCCATGGGTGTGGGAATTTATACATCCCAGGATGTATAAGTTCATGTCCACGCTCCCTAAATTTAATATATTCAAAAAAGGACACAAACATCCGAAGAACAATTACGCGAAAATGTAACAGAATACTACAATTTTTTTAAAAGTATAATTTTAATTTTGAATTTTTCTTGGTATCCAATAATATGCATTTAACGACTTTTTTTTTTAATTAATAAATTTGTCCGAAATGATGCACCTTTGCCGTAATTTTGGAACCTTCATTTTGGCACTTTTATGGTGAATTTATGATTGTTGCTGTTATAATTACGGACAGTATGTCCAAGGTATTCGAACAGCTATATTTCACGATAAAATTAACTTTAGAAATGTTTAAATCCCAAAAAATGCCGGAAATTTGTCCACGAGATCCTACAAAATTCATCGGGTTTCGTGCCGACAAATTCAATCACTAAACACTTTATTATCGGTTCCCTGTCTAAAAACAATTGAAAATAGAAAAATTTGTATTTTATATCAAGCATATTCGTTGCTTTTAAGCATAAAAGAATTTTCGTACAGAATTTCATCAAAATCCAGGATTCTTGTCTTAATGATAATAGTAAATTTTTGGGAATTAAAATTTAATTTCTTGAAAGATATTTTTTGCCAACAAGAAGTTTTTGCATATTCTTCAGAATTATTGTTTCTACAATTTCATCAAATTTCTTCACAATCGTAAAGTTAAATATCTCAAGACATACAAACGACCGATAAACTTTCTTGTTACATATTCGTAATTTTTAGTCCCAAATTAACGTTTCTATAAAATTTCAGAGACCCAAAATTCAATTTATTACATTTTTGGGTTTTAAGAAGAATCTTTGTAAAATAACAATTTATTCATTCACTCCAAGCCTAAGAACATTATTTGGTTCTGCTTGCCTTTAATTCCACATATCGTACTAGATATGAATTAGAGCGGAATTTCACAGTGTATATGCACAAGCGATAATTTTTCCCTTAAGAAACAAACAGAAATGTATCATGTTTCATCTTTAATTTACTTATATAATAGGTAATAATTGTATTTCTATATTTAAAGTAAGATAGTGCTAGCTAGTATGGTTACTACTGAGTGAATACAGCTAAATTTCTGAAACAAATGATCATAAAAAAAAATCGAAACCTAAAAAATAAGAACACTCAGTAACATAAACCATTTTTTTTATATATATTTACGAATTATCAAGACACTGTGGATTGTAGGAGAATGACAATTCAACAGTTTTTAAGATGCGAACAAGACACTAAGGCTGAGATCGTTTCATTAGAAAACGAAACCAAAGCACTTCATTGACGCGCACTACAATTTCACGGTATAAAGCACCTGGAGATTAACGTACTTAAATTTTCAATAAATCTTCCAACTTATTTTAGAATTAGAGAATTTTATATTCCACAAACACTCAGACTTTCCTTGCACTGAAATCCCGAAGAAGCAAAAATTTGCGATTAATTGCAACTAATTTAACCGAACAGGCCACCAGCAAAATAAAGAAAAGTGTTCATCATAGAAATAAAAAATATAATAAACCCTTTGATAAAGAATTACCCGCGCAGCGTTAAAAGATACACTCATCTACGCACACGCAAATGCAGCATTCGACTGGTCAGCGATTTAAAATCTTAAAAAAGCCCTATTCAAACTTGTTCAACACAAATTAAGGAGAACGATACACCAGCCTATATATGTAAATACCGTAAGACTTTTTTCCTTCCTTTACTTGCTGGAAATTACCAGTTGCAATTCATTTTCTTAAATGCACACATCCCTATCCAAGCGGTAATAAGTACATGTATTTACAGCTGTTGAAATTGGAGAACAGAAGATCGTGCTCATGAGGTTTTTCATATCAAAGTAAGACACACTTTGCTAGCCTTGTAAAAATCTCTTCAAAATATTTAAAACCGTCTTATGGAATCTTCTTGATTACTTTAGATAACAAACTACATGTGATCATGTCTTCTCAGTAAATATGGAAAATGTATGCTGAATGGCTATATCACACGCACAAGTGTGAGTCTTTGAGGAATAATCATTTAGAGTAAGAGTTGCCAAAGATCATCAAGTATAAGATGTGACACTCTATACCAAAGATCATGAATTACTAGAAGTGCCACTCGTGACGTGTTCCCTTATCTTTTTTCGACCTTGGTCCCCTTAGCCCACCGACCTTGCAAATTTTGCTAAAAGTGGATAGTAATAAAGGGCTCACGCGTGAGAGAAAGACAAAAATTTAGGGGGAGGCGGAACGAAAATTAAAATCACGTTTCACCACCCAGAGTAGCGCACACGTTCGAATACGTTTGGCCCGCCTTTAAAAATGCACAGTGAAAAAATGTAAACAGCCCGCATCCGTATATATGCTCTGAGTGTGCTACCTGGCTGTTCCCCATTCTCAATTCATGATTTCCCTATGCTGCAACATTTCCTGGGGACGGCACTAACACCATGCATGCAGAGGCACACAACGTGCCCGCCTTTAAAAATGCATGATAAAAAAACGCATTTTATTGCCTACACTGTAAGTGCTGTAGATGAGAATTTTTGCCTGCCTATTTTTATCTCTTTCGTTCTTATTGGCATTCAGATAAGGCAGTAGTTTTTTGCTGCTTTCTCTAATGGGAAAATTTTCGAGTTTTTGAACTTGCATATGGGTCTTTGACTCTATACAAGCCCAAAGCTCTAACCCATATGCAATTTCTAAAACATTTTCCCATTAGAAAAAGCAGCAAAGAACTACTGGTTCCCATGCCTTATTTAAATTCCAATAAGGAAGAAAGAGATAATAATAAGCAGTCATATATTCATATGTTCATATCAAATATTCTCATCTTTAGCACTTACAGTGTAGGCAATAATGTGCGGCGTTGTTTTACCAAGAATTTTTAAAGGCTGTCCAAAGTTTCAGGCACGCTTTGGCATGCATGGTGCTAGTGCCGTCTCCGCACAATGCTCAGGCATAGGAAAATCCTGAACCGAGAATGGGGTAGAGGCAGGCAGCACACACAGAGCATGTATACGGATGCGCGCTGTTTTGATATTTTCACTGTACATTTTTAAAGGCGGGCTAAAGTATTCGAACGTGTTCGCTGCTCTAGGTGGTGAAACGTGATTTCAATTTTTGTTCCGCTTCCCCCTAAATTTGTATCTTTCTTTCACACATAAGCCCTTTTTGTTATTTAAAAACAAATCCGAAAGTACGGCGGGCTAACGGGACCAAGGTCGAAAAAGATAAGGCAATACGTCACGTCTTGTATTTGATGATCTTTGGGAATTACCATGAGATGAGAGAGAAATGCGCCAATGTAATTTTGTCATTCTGTCGAATCAAGGGTCAGTCTTTCAAGAATTCCTAGTAGTTTCTTATCGCTAGTTGACTAGCACAAGTTTTATATTTGAAAGATTTTAATTTCCAGGCTATTCGTTTATATACACATATACTTTTGTAGCATTTGTTCATTAATTTTTAATTAAAAGTAGCCAATTAATCCCAATACAATCAATTATTTTTTATCTTCATTCTTCAAGAACACTGTAACAGCTCTTGTGGGTCAAAATATATTTGTTATCTCTTATCCTTGTATCATAATTTTGTCTAAAAGGTTTTCAACAAAATTTAGTATGAATAGAAGGTCTTTGTTTTACTTCCAGACTCCTGTGAGAAAAAGTGTGATGATTTTCGTCGTAGATATAGTTTTCACAGTCTTCATTTTATTCCATTCTTATAGCAAAATTTAATGGAAATTTTCTAATTCATTTTGTAAAGAAACAACAGCTTAGAACAAACTAAACATCTGGTTTTGGCTAACAATGTACAGATTCTTTTCAAACAACTTTATCAACACAGCAGTGAAAAATCTCCCGAATTGGACTAATACAACTCGCGAAGTTAACAAATTCCCGCTACTTTTCAATCACATCTCGTATATCATTGTTAGCAAAACAAATAAAAACCTCCCAATTATAATTTATTCAGAAATGGCAAATACACACAAGAAAAAGTGCATAGTAATAAAGGGCTTACGCGTGAGAGAAAGACAAAAGTTTAGGGGAAGCGGAATAAAAATTGAAATCACGTTTCACCACCTAGAGCAGCGCACATGTTCGAATACTTTGGCCCGCCTTTAAAAATGCACAGTGAAAAAATGTAAACAGCGCGTCCGTATATATGATTTGAATGTGCTACCTGCATGTTCCCCATTCTCAATTCCAGATTTCCCTATCCTACAACATTACCTAGGGACGGCACTAACACCATGCATGCAGAGGCACACAGCGTGCTCGAGACTTTGGCTCGCTCGAGACTTTAAAAATGCATGGTAAAAAAACACTGCTTTTTATTGCCTACACTGTAGTTGCCGTAGATGAGAATATTTGGCTGGGTATTTTTGTCTCTTTTGTTCTTATTGGAATTCCGATAAGGCATGGGAAGCAGTAGTTCTTTGTTGCTTTCTCTAATGGGGATAATTTCCCAGGCAGTTTTAGATATTGCATATGGGTTAGAGCTTTGGGCTTGTATAGAGAGTGTCACATCTAGTATTTCATGATCTTTGGCGTTACTCCTGCACGCACTAAAAATCGAGTAAATTTGGAAAATTATTGTAAGGCTTATACGGTGAAAAAAATAAACTTTTGGTTCCAAATTATTTATTAAACTTTCAACTACAAGAAAAAAAATAAAAAAATTGAATTTTTAAATATTAACATTTTTTTATACGTCCAAACGCACTACTGATGAATACCATGGGGCCTCTTTGTTTGTATCCCAACTCCATCCAAAATGATCCAGCTTGGAAAAATGATAGAGAATCTTGTAAAATAATGTAGTAGATATAGTGCGTTGAAGCATCATTTCGCAAATGGTGCTTCGATTTTTCATTTGCCTGTCATTCAGTTCATGTGGCAATCATCTCAGATTTTGAATCTTTTCCATTACTCGTAAGTGGTCGCTATTCGTTTCTGCCAATTGTTTTTGAGTTTGGGTTGGGTCTTTACCCAATAATTCCTGCAAATTCCTATCCACAAATGTTTTTGGACTACCCGAACGTATAGGGTATTTCAAATCAACAACTTATAAATTTTCGGAACCACGTCTCAGTATAAAAACATACTTGGAGCATGCTCTCCGTAAGTTTCTACCAGCAAACGATGACTTTCGACAGCCTTTTTCTTTTGAGGAAATAAGAAAACAAGGCATGCCGCAAATGCTCTTTTTCAGGCACAAAACCCAAGATATTCACAGAGCTATGTATAACAGTATGACGCTATAATTTAGGGGGAATGAAACTGTTATTGTTTTTTAAGCTTAATGGCAGTAGAATAAAATGACATATATGTCAAATCATTGTATTGCATACTTACGGCTAGCGACATCTGTTAAAAAAACCTGTAAGAACTTTCCCGTACACTTGGTATAATGTATTTACCGTTCCGTGCAGAACTTGCAAACTTGCGATAGGAAGTGCTTAATGGAAAACCCTTTATCAAGCAATTAATGATAATAATAATACAGAAAAATTTACAATAATTACCGTACGACACAGTCTTATTCGTCTCTTGCGCATTAGGGCATCCTGACACGATTTCATCCTTTATGTCCTTTATTTGAGTTTATAATAAAAACAATTTAATTAAATCATTTTAAAATTGTATCTATTTTAGAAACTTACCGATTTTCGTATGTTTTTACACATAAAAAAATACTGCAATCGAAATACGTTTTAAAGTAGTTTGCAAAAAAATTAAAAAATAAATAAATCGTCGAATAATTTGCATAAAAATATTAAAGATCTTGGCAGGAATAAAATTTTAAAAGCATTTTTATGGAATTTATTGAAATTAAAGCAAATATTCTATACATTTTTGTTACACAAATATTTAAATTCAAATATTTTCGTGCATTCAGGAAAGAGACTGAGTGATTCATTGTATATGTATGTTTGTGGTGTCTCTCAGTTACCGAAGGTCCTATAGTGATGATCCAATGAGGATGGTTAGATTTGTTGATCGTTTCACCAACCATCGGTCTGGTGATCTCAATATATTCCTGTAGAATATCCAAGTATGGTGTTGTAGGACTTAGTGTAGATATGCCGTACTGTGATGTTTCTATTACTAGGCCCTTGGAGGTTTATTTTTTTTGTAGTTGGGTCAATCAATTATCGACTCCTGAGATTAATTAGTAAATTATGATGTGATCTTGATGTAGATCTGCTTCGTCGACGCTGCTGTTGTTGTTGTTGCTTGACCTTTCTGACTTTCTTGAAGCAGCAAGCGAGCATCTGTTTTTACCAATTCATTAACATAAGAAAGAAATCCAGTGGTTACCTCTCCACTTTCACGTTGAACGATAGTTCTTCTTCGAACCCCCGTGCAATAGCTAATCTCTTTGCTCATCACTTTAGTCAATCCTTCAGTGAGCATACTTCCGAGCCCGACGCTATCTATTTCTACTTCATGGATTGTTGCCTTCTAACATCCCTTGTTTCTATGAATATTGACTCTGCAATGTTTGCTACCACCATTTATGCCCTTCCTGATGATCATAAACCAGGCCCTGACGGTATTCCCGCAATCGTACTGAAAGAGTGCGCTCTACACTTGATCAGACCTCACTCTTTCAACAATCTATCACCCAGGGTTTTTTCCCGGCCAGGTGGAAAGACTCCTATATCATCCCCATCCATGAAAAGGGTTGCAAGAGTGAGATCTCCAACTACCGTCCCATTGCCAAACTCTCCTGCATACCTAAACTCTTTGAAGGGCATCGTTTACGACTGCTTGTTTTTTCACTGTAAATCCATTTTTTCCCCGTCCCAGCATAGTTTCCTAAAGGGTACATCGACTACCACCAACCTTACCGACTTCATCTCTAGAACACTGTGTGCTCTGGAGAATGGTGACGAAGTTGACGTCATAGCTACTGACTTAGTAACCAAATCTGAATATTCTACTCCTGCACCACAGACGTGGTTACTGATCATTTTTTTATACTATTATAAGAATATTATCATAAACAAATTAATACATATTGTTTATAGAAAGTTGATTTTAGGCTTCTCTTCTATCCTAAACGATCATATAATCCATTCGCTGCCGAAATACTATTAAGCCAAATATTCAGGTATGGCCAATAACGAGTTTATGGCAACGAATATAACGAATAAATCAATGTTCGATCCCCGTTTAGTGTTCATAATGGCGCAATAGCACACTCGTTCTAAATATATTGAAAAAATTTTAGAAGTAATTTAAATCTGTTTAATACGTATAATAAATTGTCTTAATAATAATTATAAAGTTTTCAGATTTTTTACTAATCTTTTTGCTCTATGGCGATATTTAGACAAAAGTAATTCTTTAAATATTTAAGCAGCGTTCTTAACTGATTGCTGATGTTTCTTTAGTTTTAACTGTACAAAATTTTTTTGTTTTGTTTTCCGTTGTATCTCCAAAAGTCAAATATCTATTAAATTTAAGATTTGACATGGAATAAGAGTTCCATTCCACCGCCGCCTAGTAAATCCGGTTCTGCTAAATAGTCTAGGCTTCTAGGTATATCATATAGATAGTGTTATTATAACTTATGTAGAACATTTTTAACTACAACTTAATTCAGCGGCTTACCCAAATTTGGCATGCAACAAGACACGAACCGAAACTAATTTTATTAACCTAAAATGGATTTGCCAAATATGAGATAACTTAAATATTAATATGCTACGTAAAAAAATTCGAGTAAATGATCTTATTATACGTATATATAACCATTGAATATTAGTTATGATTTTTAAAATGTTTACCGGAGATGTAACTTCCATTATCATTCGGGTCGGTCAATAACTTCAGCTGACAACGAATTCCTCATAACCCCACTGATAAGACCTACTCCGGAAATTAACATCAGAGATATGTATTATTTAATATCGCCGCACTGAGATGAGTCAGTTATATGCATGCTTTTAAACTCTTTTACCCAAAGAACAATTTCTTCAATTATTTGCCAATAAATAATAATAGAGCTCTGCAGGCAAATCCAAGATAAATTGGAATTTTGATTTCCGTAAAGTTGCCACACGCAATAATAATCACACTTTTATCAGCTATTTCCTGTGAGAAAGCTGATTTCTTCTGACCAGCTCCACACAACAACATCAACTTAGTTTTATCTTGAAAATATTACAGCTTCGCGCGACAGGAAGCCTTTCAATGGAGGGAGCTAATTTGGCAACTATAAAATAAAACAATAATTATTTCTCTCATAGTACAAATAAGGTGAGAGGATTAAACAAAAGTTTTAAATTTAACGGTTTTATAATTGACTGTCTAACTTGCAAGAATATTTTTTGAATTTGGTTAATGCGGAAATTTTGCTAAAGAAAAAACAAATGTAAAGACATAATTATTACAGAGACAGAGAACAAGTGACTTCAAGCACCGGGTAAAAGTTCAATGCAGTATCGGAAGTAAGTGATAAATGTCGGGTCATATGAGGCTATCGCGGTGCCTGGAGATAAAAAATTCTTTCCAACCGACATTCGTGATAAGGGATTTTATGGAACAAAAAGGGATGCGTTGTTGTCATCACGAACATGACTTTGTCTATTCTATTCGAATAATTGTGCTGTTTATACAATATTATCTAGATAGTGGCCTGGTTTTGGTTTTTTCTACCTTCGATTTTATCTACTTAGAAATTAATAAATTTCCATTAGTCGAAAGTGCAAGCAAACTATAGTAAAATGTGACGAAAAGAATGAATGAAAAAATATTTAGACTTTATGGAAAATGTATTTTCATCAATTGGAGTGTATTAATTAGTTTTTTCTTAAGGGGGAGTGACACCATGACGGTGCGTTTTGAGGCGGCTCGTTATTCCTTTTATTACGACGAGAAAAAGTAGGAAAATGAAAATCGGATTTAAGGGTTTAATTAACAAGACTTTGAAGTATACAAAATAATTTTGTTTTATAAAAACATATATTTATAAATTCAGCGCAGAGGGCGCCAAAGTTGCCTCATTTTAATGACTTTGCTAGATCGGCGTGCAGGATATCAGCCGAACGAAGACACCTATAACAAAAATTCAAAAAGTTTTCAATTCTGTAATGTTTAAACTTTGGAAGTATCTATATGCGCGATATTGTAATTGCTAATATTTTTGTTAAAACGAGTTTTTTAAACAAATTATACTGAAAAATGGGATATCTTTTTTCAAATTCGTACAAAAACCACAAAAATTGATAATTTTTGTATCGCCAATTAAACCCTTAAATCCAATTTTCATTTTCCTACTTTTTCTCGTCGTATGTAATAAAATGAATAACGAGCCGATCAAAACGCGCCGTCATGGTGTCACTCCCCCTTAAAACTACGATTATACACAAGCAAGAAAAAAAATATACAAAAAACATATTAACACCTCGATATTAAGGTAAGAGTAATGATACAAGATACGAGTATATCAACAATGCATAAAATGAGATTATTTATTTATTTCGCTTAATATAAACTACACAAATATAAACAAGTGCCACTTAAAACTAAAACAACGTGTAAAAACAAGATGAAGGTGTCGGTGTGCAAGTCGAAAGAGGCAGAATTGTTAGCTTTACGGAGCATTCTTATGATAGGGTTCCAAATATGCGTAACTGTGATGGCTATCTATGTGGAAATAATCTTCTGTTCCGAGGGTTAGTTCTAATGGATATGTTATGAAGAAATTCAGCACACTCGGATGGAATCAGCTAGGACTTGGTGGACAAAAACTATATCACCGACATCACAACGAATTTACAGAGATTGAAGGCTGATTAATTTCAAACGATGTTCATAAGGAGGAAGGCTAAGATTATTCATCTAAGAGTGGACACGTAACGCGAAGCAGATAATTCTACGTTGCGGTTTAACAAATATAGCAACAAATTAGTTGCATCCCTCTTTTCAAAATAAAGGCCCAATAGAAAGGACTGATATATGTATATGCATCTTCGAAAGTTCACGTTAACGCTCACTAACATCTCCGTAACGCGCTGCAAGAAAAACGTCGCTGCCTGCAGTGAGTGTAAAAAGTCTACGTCCGAATATAAGTTTTCATTTAAAACAATATTTCACCAAAAAATAGAATTATTTACGTATTTCTTTACACCATATAATAAAAACCAAGGAAATAATACTTTACTCAAAATCCTGCACGTAAACCTTGCATAAATTCTGGGTATAATGGCAGCAGTCCGGGTTTTAAATGATCTTAACTGGTGTATAATTCTTTAAAAAGTTAGGGGTAATCCCAAAATAAGTGCACCAAGAATTTCTGCACTGCTCTCAGAAAATGTAGTACTATTAGAAATGTCTTGCTGCTCTCATATCACACATTTACAGTTTTCTTTTAGCTATATTTCATCAGCGAAAATTGCTCGAAAAATCAACGTAAATGGTACAATGGACCATAGTTGTTATATTAATATCCTCAAAGATAATTTAATTCCGGAGGAAATGGGGATATTGGCCGATTATATTATGCACGATAAGGAACTAAGGCATACTGCAGCGAATACTCGACTTTGACTTCTGCATATCACACCTCGTATTATATAATCAGTTGTTAGGTTTATCAAGATTTGTAAAGAGAAAGTTATTGCAGTGTGTAAAAAAAAACGTTAGTTATTTCGTTTTCTTTCCGGTAATAGTAATCTTGTCTGACCATGCTTTAAATATTCGACTCTCCAAAACAGTTTCCGAAAACTACACAAGCAAATTAAGATGCATTTGCTAAGAAATGTCAAACCTTACTTTTTTTTAAAAATGATGGATAACCGTCCTAGCTAAAAAAATTGAAATGTTAAGGGGTTTTTAAGAACGTAGACACCTAATTAAAAATAATGAAATTGAAATTTTGTTGTAAGCTAAACGAAACAAAATCGTACAAAAAAAAATATTAAAAAATAAAATTATTGTAAAGAAATTATGTTTTTACATTAAATTTAAAAACCATACGTCGACCATAGAAAACAGAAACCAAATCTTTGATCAAAAGAGACACTTTCTCATCTTTCTGGCAATAGGTTGATTCCCTCTGGCATTTGAGTAATATAAAGAGATACGGGGGGATGGAGTAAAGAGCTCAGTGGGCAGACATTTTTGGTGAATAGAACCTAGAATGTTAGTTTTGGTTTTCTCATCAATATAAACAGAGGTAGGTGTACCATAGATCAAAGTTAATAGTAAACGTACAACATTTTGATAAATATTTGTTTTCTGTTTTCTCTTGCGGATGTATATTTTTTAAAATTATTGTAAAGAAATAATTTTTTTACGATTTTGTTCCGTTCAGCTTACAACAAAATTTTGATTTAACCAATCCTTCCAACCTGCTAACTGAAATTCCCCCCACCTCCCTTCCCTCTTCTTCGGGTTAACCTCCTTTACATCCGAATCCACCCGTCCCTTCTTCTCCTACCAAACCTTCCTTTATTGACCCCATAATCCCGCCCGTTGTCAAGCTCATCATGATGTCTGCTGGGTCCACCGAAGGACTTTATCTGTTGTCCTGCTTTCGTGACCACAGAATCTGCGATAACGTCCTTCTTCTCCTAGCCTACCTCCACGAAAAACCAGATTCTGTTTGTATCGATGGTAAAACCAACACCAATGTGCTGGTTTCAATTCACCAGAAAGGTCTTCCCACTGACCTGGCTACCCTTCGTGAACTCTTCCGAGCAAGACACTAGCTATGTCCTCAGACCTCCCTTGTTTCCATCAATATTGTCCCTGAAATGGTTGCTACCACCATTTATGCCCTTTCTGACGATCATAACCCAGGCCGTGACGGTATTCCCGCAATCGTACTGAAAGTGTGCGCTCTACACGTGATCGGACCCCTATCCTCCATTTTTCAACTCTCTATCCCGCACAGATGGAAAATTTCTTTTATTATCCCCATCTATAAAAAGGGTTGCAAAAGTGAGATCTCCAACTACCGTCCGATTGCCAAACTTTCCTGCATATCTAAATTCTTTGAAAGCATCGCTTACAACTACTTGTTCTTTCACTATAAATCCATTTTTTCCCCGTCCCAGCATGGTTTCCTAAAGGGCAGGTCAACTACCACCAACTTTACCGACTTCATCCCTAGAAGACTGTGCGCTCTGGAGAATGGTGACGAAGTTGACGTCATCGCTACTGAGGCGTTTGATAAAATCTGACATAAATGAAGTCTTATCTTGAACAACCCCAGTACACGGTCCTTTTCTGTTCCTCTTCCTCCAACTTTTTTGTGTCCAACTCAGGGGTCCCCCAGGGTAGCCACCAAGGTCCGTTGCTTTTCATTCTGGCCATCAATGATGTCGTTTGTGAAGCGCTGGTCCAAGGAGTTCATTGATCCCTACTTAGCCAAATCCGTCTTTGTTACCTTCGTCAGGACTCTCCTTGAATATACTTGCCAAGTATGGTCCCCATTTCAATCCAATAGAATCAATAGGATTGAGGCTGTCCAGCGTAGGTTCCTTCGCTTCGCTTTACGGTACCTTCCCTGGTCTGACCATCAAAACCTTCCCCCCCTACGAAAATCGCCTCTTACTGATTAACTTGCGGCCCCTGTGGAAGCGGCGGGACCTTGCTAATATTACCTTCATTCATCAGCTGCTTACCGGTGAGATTGACTGTCCTTCTCTACTTCAGCGGATCTCCATCTACACCAATTCTCGTAACCTCGGTTCGGCCCCTCTCTTTCGTCCTGCTTATCACCGTACCAACTATGGACTTTATGAGCCTCTCACCAGAATGCTTCGGAAACCCAACTCGCACCATTCTTTTGACTTCCACCTGAGTGAATCATCTCTCAAGAATGATTTTAACAGTCCCTCCTGAATTTGCCCGTTCCTTTCTCATTTTTAATCTATTATTAATTTTAATTTTTAATTTATTCTAATATTTATTTAAGTAAACTTATTGTCAGTAGGTTGTATTAAGTGATTAATAAATAAATATCTGTCTTTGGGTTCTGAAAAACTTCCCCCAAATTTTAAATTGTTTAACTAGTACGGTTATTTTTAAATTCTTTTATTTAACTTACACTACGTGTCGTCAAATCTTGCAATGCAAAATTTTTATACTTAGACTTTACCAAACTCAATGAAATTTGGCGAACATGTATAACTTCGGTGACAATGCAAGTTAGTGGTGTTTCCCGAGCGAATCCACCCCCGCATCCCTTATTTCCACCCACTCATCACTAAAATCATTGTACTTGTCTAACTTTTTCAATTTTAACTTATAGATCATTTATAACAATAAATCAATTTTAACTTATAAATCATTTATAACAATAAAATAAAAGAATTTTTTTAAATGTATTTCTTTTGTTTTTTTTATTTCCATCATCATCAAAAATTTAAACTCTGACTTTTGTTAGCAAGCACACCTTAATTTGTTCGTGTATTTTTCGGAAACGTTTTTAGCAATGGGAATATTTAAAACATAGACGCACAAAACTACTATTACAGAGAAGAAAATCAAGAATAAAACAAAGTAACATTTTTTTTACCCATTACAATGACCTTCCGTCAACAAATCTTGTTATACCTAACATACCCTACCTACCTTGGTTATGCCAAAATGAGTAGGCCCTACATAAACAAAAAATTAGATGGCAAAGGAGGGGGGGGGTCATCTCAAGGGATTTGAGGGTGATTTTGTGTATTCTAATTTTTCATGGTATTTGGTGTTTTGATGTACGCAACACAGCGGCATTCAAATGACTCCAAAAATTTACTACTCTAATTTCTTTCCTAAAAGTGTAAACAATGTGACCTACCACCACCTACTTCTACACTCACTTCCGAAAGTGAAAAAAGTTTTTTTATTTTACTAAAATTCAGGTTTTCATAACATTTTATCAGAAATTGCTCATTTTTGAAAAAAAAAACCCACAGAAATTAAGTTCTACACCTAGTATACTGACCCTCTGTTACTAATACATGACGAAAATGTTATTATAAAATATGGTTAGGCAGCAAGAACATAGATTATAGTTGAAAAACCAAGCGATAACTACGAGTATTCTAAGTTGAAATAATTTGAAAATACAAGAATTCACTTTGGAGGAGTTCGCCAATATAATTTGAATTTATGGTGTAGTCGACGGAAACGAAAAGAAGACTCTCCAAGAATATCAAAGGAGATTCCCAAATCGACATGTACCCCCAAGAAGGGTATTTTCGCGGACTTTTCAGAGGTTAAGAGAAACCGAAAGTGTAACTTGATACATTAGGATTAGAACATCGCAAGATCCTGCCGACGTCGAACAACAAATAATCAGCATCTTCAGGCAAAACTCTGAAACGAGCATGAGACGAGTCACAGGACGATTAGGAATCTGTTCATATATAGTTTGGAAGGTTTTTTTATCGAGAAATATTACATCCATATTATCATATGCCAGTACAAGGACTCCTGGAAGAGGATTCCGAGAGAAGATTGGAGTTTTGCACTTGGGTTCTTAAATGCGACATAGAAGACCGAATTCTATGCATGGATAAATCGCAATTCAATAAGGATGGTATAACAAACTTCTATAAACTTTATACCTTGTCAGATACTAACGCACATAGGGGTGACATCACTTCAGCGTAAACTCAGTGTCATTGCTTGAGCTGGTATCATCGGCAATCATTTAATAGGACTATTCATTTTGCCACAAGTATTTAGCTGCCAAATTTATGCGGACTTTTTGGAGAATACACTGCCAGAACTACTTAAAGACATTTTTCTGGATAATAATGGGTGTTTGTTTAGCTGCGTGAGAACTTTCGACTGTTGTTGTCTCTGGTTTAACAGTTGAGAATGTAATACTGTGTTGACATTTCTGTTAAGTAAGGTTTGATAATTCATCATAAATCATTTAACGCCAGAACAACGCTTCCAAATTGTGGAAATTTACTTTGAAAAATATAAATCTGTTCGCGAAGTTCAAAGAGCACTTCGTCCACTTCGACTACGTGGAAAATTTTACGTAAGGATCTTGGCTTACGTAATTATAAAGTACAGCTCGTGCAAGAATTAAAGCCAAATGACCATCGTTTAACTTACGTCGCATTTTTGCTGATTGGGCTAATTTGAAACTGGCCGAAGATGAGCATTTTTATCGAAGAATTGTGTTTAGTGATGAAGCTCATTTCTGGTTAAATGGCTTCGTGCATAAGCAAAATTGTCGTATATGGAGCGAAAACAATCCTCATGCCATTAACGAATCACCATTGCATCCATTAAAATTGACTGTTTGGTTTGCACGCTGGCGGCATCATCGGTCCTTTCATCTTTCGAAATGAGGAAGCATCTGCCGTTACGGTGAATGGCGAGCGCTATCGAGCCATGCTGACTGACTTTTTGTTTCCAAAAATAAATCAGCTAAACATCGACGACATTTGGTTTCAACAAGACGGCGCAACTTGCCATACAGCGCGTTTAACCATCAATTTATTACAAAATAAATTTGGTGACAACTTCATTTCCAGAAGTAATCCTGTTAACTGGTCCCCTCGTTCGTGCGACTTAACTCCTCTCGATTACATTTTATGGGGCCATGTTAAGTCATTGGTTTATGCCGACAAACCAGCAACTCTTGAAGCATTGGAAGCCAATATTCAAGCCACCATTGACGCCATACGGCCAGATTTATTGGAAAAAGTGGTGAAAAATTGGAATGATCGAATGGACTATGTAACTCGTAGCCACGGCGAACATATGCCGGAAATCATATTTAAAAAAGAAATATCATGAAATTATCTACCAGATTATAATAATAAAAAATTCATTTTAACAATATTTCTGACTTGTATTATTATTTAAAGTTCTCAAGCTCTTAAAAAACACCCTTTACAATACAAGGTCAATGTTTTAGTAACATGATAGAGCACCATGGCATACTAAAAACATTGTGAAGATAAAATTAAATAAACAATCTGCTGAACGCTGGATTGGATAAGTTGGACTAATTTCTTCACTTGTTAGATCTCCAAATCTTACTCCTGTTGTGTAGGCTCTGGCCCA
>OZ017772.1:20590757-20683883 GCA_963969385.1 Philonicus albiceps | reverse complement strand
TCGATAAAGGGAAAATAAAGAAAAGGTATTAGGCACAGATAACAATGCTCAATAGTATTCAGCGTTCAAATTTTCATTCCTTCGCAGAGATCCTTATTAGAAATCAAGCAAACATCATCCCAACCTATATTAATTTGGCATACGACTATAAGTTTCCGAAAATGGAATTGTCATTAATAGAAAACTATGGGTTCGAAAAGATACAATTAAAGCGATAGCGAAGATGACCAGCACTGGCATGGCGTAGTTTGATTACACAGCAATGCCTTTAAAGCTACATTCGTGCCCACTCCCCTAATTCCCTATCTTAGTATTGTCATGAGGAGGGTCTATTCAATAAATATTCATATGCACAAATATATATATTCCCGCTATATATTCTTCTTGTCTAATTAGTGCTAGTTTGCAGGGGAGCATTGTGGCGACAGGTATTTGGCTTGGTGAATTTACTCACAAAAAAAACTAATAGTTAGATTGTTGCTATTAATCAAGTGGTCTGTGAATTATTTCCTTTAGAACAAAAATATATATAACTAGTAGAACTTTAGATCTCTTCGCAATTCATTCAAAATGTTGTAAAATCTAATCTTGTAAAATCTAATTTTGTAAAATTTATTCAATTTTTAGTCATTCTTTTTCCACAAACATCAATTCATGACAGAACAAGGAAGCGGCACGAAAATTAAAACCACGCTTCACCACCCAAAGAAGCGCACACATTCGAATAATTTGTACCGGCTTTAAAAATGCACAGTGAAAAAATTTAAATAGTCCGCAACCGTTTATATGCTCTGAGTGTGCTACCTGCCAGTTTCCCTTCTCTGATTCAGAATTTTCCTATGCTGCAACATTGCCTTGTTCTCTAACTCTGTCCATAATGCATAATCCAGCGGATTTAAATCTGGGCTCCCGGATGGCCAATCTTCTTGTACAATAAAATCAGGAATGTTGTTGCGAAGCCACTCCTGTGTGCTTTTTGCTTTGTGAGCAGGAACAGAGTCTTGCTGGAAGACCCAATGTTGTCCACCGAAGAGAGTTTGAGGTAAAGGTTTCACAACACCTTCCAGCACCGGTTTTGACGCCTTTTTCGCAAAAATGGAGTGTTGTGACACCTGATGAGCGCCTCGTTGCACCTTGGGAACCGTTTTTTTAGCTTCTTCTGATGATGTTGCATAAACCTTATCATTTTGTTTATTAAAAACTTGCTCCACAGTAAAATTTTTTTCGTCGATAAAGAGGATGTTCTCATGACCATTGGTTGCGTGCCAAAGCAAGAGATTCTTGCATCTATCCAATCTTATTTCCTTTAACCGTGGAGTCAACATGTGGGCTGTTGACAGACGATAAGCCTTCATATGAAGATCATCTCGAATAAGTCTACTCATCGATCTTGTGGAGATTTCCAACTCCCTCGACAACATTTTTTGTTTACGCAGTGGATTTCTACGGATGTGCTCTCGGACAGTTTTGATGGAACTGACTGTTCTAACGGTACGTGGACGACCGGTCCTTGCTCTATCATCTATGCCTAAGGTTTCATTAAATCGTTCTATGGCACGATAAATGAATCTTTTTTTTATTTTTAGCGGTTTCAACAAATTCAAAATTTCAGAAGCATTTTTTCCACACTTATGGAGTGCTATTACAACGATACGATTTTCTTTTACTCCCCACTCCATGATTATGAGTCAAAGACTGTCACCAAACTGATCGGAATATTACGCCGTACAGTTCATTTGTTACAAAGTGCAACATAACGGTACAATTCCAGGCTAATTTCTGTAAAAGCGCGCATTAGAAATTGTGTGACAGAATTTATGGCAAGACTAGGTATATATGGGCAGCACATCAGGCTTTACATTAGCAGCGATATTAATCTTTATTTCGTGCGTTATAAGAGTGCGATAAAAGTAAAGATGCCAAGGTCACGTTCTTACTATAACAGTGTAGAGTTGAGTAATTTGTATGTTGAAACGCGATAATCTCAGGAAATACAAATCATTAAAAACGGTGAGGCATAAGAAGAGTATATAAAAGTTGGGATACATCGCGTTCGACGCGCTGCGCTGCATGCATGGAACCAGCCCCCACCACCTGCCACTGCCGGCGCCCCGCCGTCGCCGTCGTTAAGATCTTATTTTGTTGCGCGAGTTATTTTAATTCTGATATTTGCTAAGATATTCATCTGAATTGTAAAATCTAAATGGTGTAAAAGACAATTTCGGTTTAAATTAAATACTTAAGATGACTAACATATTTATTTAGATAAGGATTAATACTATGTCGATTAATAATACGGGTCGGGCGGGGGTTCATGTGTATCAATTGTATATAGTATGTAGCTAAAGGGTGTTACGTTTTTTAAGTGCAATAGAAATGTCAAGTGAATGAATATAGAGTAAAACACAAAGCGGCGGAGTAAGAGTTTTATTTGAAAATTGAGTATGAATTTTTATTTTTATAAAATGTGTTTTCGTAGAATTTATATGAAAAATATAATGTTGATGCTGTCACAATCAGGAATCCAAGATGGCGCATTGATGTGAGATTTTACCTGCGTATTTTAAAGGGGGCAAATGGACTCATATCACCCATATCTTATTTTGATCCTCAACAGGAAATGAGCTAAAATCCTCATATCACACCATGTAAAACTACTATCAAAACAAAGCCAAATGCGCAGGTTTGCAGGTTTCAAGTATAAATGAAATGAGAAGTGATATTGATAAAGGAATGTAGAGTAAAATATAAAGTGATTTAGCAAGAATTTTATTTGAAAACAATATTTTTGTTTTGTATAAAAGCAAATTGTGACATTTTTTTAGTGTGCATTAGCAGTATTTGTGTGATGTATGTACATTATATAATTACGAAGCAGTATATATTAGGCATGAATAAAAAATGGATTATAATAAAAACTTAAAGAAAAGCACTATAAAACAAATAGGTACTTCATAAAAATAGAAATTAAAAAAGGCAGTTTACAAAATTCAATAACATAAAAGTAAAAAAAATTTCATTTTCCGAAAATCAACATTTATTAATCGCTTTCCTGATCGGTATTTATTTGATTTTGTTTATAGCACTTTTTAAAACACGGGATGCACATTGGTGGAATTCCTTGTATATTTTCTAAATAATGTTGAATTATTTCATCACCAGATTCAACCACTGGATGGTTTCTCTACTTTGATAACAGAATTGCGAAAATCTAGGTAGGGTAGTTTTGTGACTTCATATTTTTAATTTTTTCAATTTTATACCTTCGGAATTTTCTTTTCTATTAGTGCATAGTGTCCCCACTGGGTCTTATTTGTTACCAATAAATTTTTAGCTAAGACGGACGCAGTTTTTTTAGAATTATATAGATTTGTTTTTAAATATAGTTTAGTTTATGGATGAAAGTTATAATATTAGAAAACTCCAGGCGTAAACCAAGTGATGGATGCAGCATCTTCTACATTAACGTTAGATACCTTTAGAAACTTTAAATGATAATTCTATTCCTTTAAACTTGCCAAAGCCTTGTACTAGTGGAATGAATAAGAAAATGTTAGAAAAGCTGTGCTAAAATTGTACAGCGGTAAAAGTTAATTTTATACCGAATGTCCCAACCGGTGGCGGAAAATATATTAATGGAATTTTAAGAGAAATAAAAATTATAAAAAGTTCAAAATGAGTGGAGTCAAACTCATCTCCCAACTAAAAGAATCATTTTTTGAAGAAATAGAAAATTTAATAGTGTGGCTGGAAACAGCATTTAATGAAATGTTGAAAGAAATTCTTTCAAACAGTGAAAAAGTTGTTATCTGATATTAGTCAATCTAATTCTCTCTTCTTTTCCGATGAGGCAATGGTTGTTGTAGCCAACATAATAAATTATCCATACGTTGGAACCAAATTTAACAATGACATAAATGGAATGTTCAAAGAGCAAGCGAAGTGCTAAGACGTCGGCGAAATCGGGTTTAGCTGTCTCTCAAAATGTATTACATATTCAATTAAAGTATCAAATGGAGCCGTAACTCAAAGTAGATTGAATAAAGCTGCCAATTTGTTGTGTAAAAAAGCAAATGTTGAAATTACACAAAATAAAGGTTGTTTTCTGCAGCATATTTTTAAATTACAAAAATATTTGAAAAATGTCCAAATTGTTGTTTAAAGACAAATGTAATATTTCACGGACCTCCCCAATTTGACCGGGTAAAAAGTTTTTTTATACTTTTCCGAGTCTCAAAAACATTTCTATGTTGTTAAATCACCAACAAGGCTTTTCAATAAGTAATATATTTGGGTTTTTTTTTTTTTTTTTTTTTTCAGTCTGTAATATCACAAGAATTATCACGTGTGTTGGTGTTAATTTTAGTTTAATTTCTGTAAAATTAATTATTTTTTAATTTACCAGAAAAAGTCTTCCACGAATAAATTTCTATATTGTTTCTCTATTTGGACAAATTTTACTTCATTAGAAAGATAATAAGGGCAATTCGAAAAAATTAATAAATAATTGTATTATGTGAGTTTAGGAGAAAATTTAAGGAAAAGCTGAATTTTAGGAAAATGAGAAACATATTTTCCAATTTGTAACTGCATTAGGTGGTTGGGTTTTTTACATTCCTGAAAAGGACATTGGGATGGTAGATTTTTGCCGTTGAGTTGAGGTGATCAAAAGGTAAATGTAAAAGAGTAATGTGCATACCATGGAAAATAGGAATTTACGAACTACCCTGTAACTTCCAAACGGTTGATATGCGGATTGTTACTATCAAATATTCGAACATCATCAAATCACAGTCGGAAAAAAACCATATAGTCTCGGTCGCTATATGGTGAAGATTCATAAGATTAAAAGTACAACACTAAATGTTGGAGCTACATTTGAAGCTGATCTATGTACAATAAACCGAAATGTTGAAAAAAAAAAACAAATTAATATCGCAATGTGTCACTCTTCATAAATATATATATAATAAATAATATATATATATATATGTAAATTACATACTGTTTTTTATTTATCCCCAAATTTCATATAACGAAAAATACATACATATATGCAATACAAAAATATTTGCGCTTAAACTGTGAGAAAAAGGAGTTTGAAACAATGCTATGGAATGGTGATTTTATATGTAATATTTTCGCTTAAGGAAGGGGAATTTTTTACTTAATCGTTTATAAAGGATATTTCAATTAGTTCTAGTTTGTATTGAAATAAACATAGAAAACTATTAATGCTTAACTTTTAAAAGCATTTTAAATTCCGTAAGATTGGCAATAACTGTTGACAAAATTCACAACATAATTAAGATATTACTATAATACATTTCCTTGTAAATAAAGGAAATATGATAATAAGCAAGTGCTTTATTAGCTTTTACAGAATATATGAGCCGTTTATTTTGAAAGTGGCGTAAGTCCACAATGTCATAAGGTCAATTTTACTATATTATTTTCAAGTAAAATCGACCTTATGACATTTTGGACTTACGCCACTTTCAAAATAAACGGCTCATATATATCTGTGCAATTATAACATTAAATAAAACGAAAAACAGATTGACGTCACATATCTTACCACTACTCAAACCATTTGAGCCATGTCAAGCATTTTGATGAGAAAAAAGTCCACCATCACAACAGAAAAATATTAATGAAAGCTTTAAAAAACATGATAGATATTCGAAAAACACCCTAAACTGCGACTGTTCACAAAAATTCGCCGCTGATTTGTCAGTGTTTTATAAAATTGATTGTGTGATGCTGGCTATAGAGATATCAAAGATGTAGATTCAGATTCCGTGTAGTTCTTTTATTTTAGATTTTTTTGAACTGAAATGAAAACATTATAGGTATTAAAATATGCTTTTTGATTCGATCATCTCAGCTGTAATTATTTGAAACATAGTTGAACAGAAACAATTTTGTTAAATATCAATAAATAAATAAAAGAAACAATCTGTATTTGTTGGACTATCCTTTCGGTAGAAAAACAAATTGCGAACAAATTTTTCAGGCGTCTTCGGCATTGAAATGCAGAATGACTTCGTCAGAGATTATGGCGGATGGAATAAGTAAGCAATTGGACGATAAATACACACATTTGGGCATCATTACTCACTATTTGCAATTTTCAGTAGTAATACGAATGACATTGATGAAGCAAGCATTTTTAAAAATCCGAGCTATAGAAGAAATAATATATATCCCTCGGGATCACTTAACCTTCAGAAATTTAAAATTTATCTAACGTAGGAAATTTTTTTATATACATAGTTTTACAGAAAATACGACTTACCAAAAAATGCACTGCATACTTCAACGAGTTCATCACTGTTGTCGGGACAGTCAGTTTCTCCGTCGCATAAAAGTCTTATATTGATACAGCGTTTATCGTGGCACTGAAACTGTTTTGCTTGGCAATTTGCCTGAAATGTAGCTGTAAAAAATAAGAAAAATAATCACTGACAATCAAGATAGAAAAAACTGCGATAAAATTAGCAAAAATGTAAAACACTACCCACTAACATCTCTCGCATCTCGCGGGTACAAGTTCCACCATTGCTTCGAAATTATACTGAATAAGAACTCACTTAAAAGTGAACTGTAATATATAATAAATATTTAAAGACTATTATTGTATGTACAGCTGATATTTCTATGTATTCTTCTTATGCTGACTTTCGAAGGCACATATAGCCGATTCAATCGTCCCATCTCCTAACAAAATAATTACCGAGGAGAAAATGTATAAAACATCTTACTCGTAGCGATTGTTTGCGAAAATTATGAAAAACATCAGACGTGTTACAAGGCGATTGACATTCTTCTAGAATTCTCGAGCGTGTTTAGGTAATCCTCTTTGAGTTGCGTAATTCTTCAACAATTTCATTTAATGGATAATTCGAAAATGTCGGTCTATTTTTCAACCGCTGCCTTGAGTAATAATACAATACAAGGAGTATATGGTATATGCGTATATTTGAATGGAATCTTCTCAATTAATTTAATTTATTGTATTTTATCGATTACCATAATTTAGTTTGGATTCAACCGTACACCAACATGAGATTATTATTTTTCTTGTATTGACATATTTTTTGGTTCTAGCCTCACGGATTTTATAAAACATTCATTTAGTTAGAGTCAAAATATGTAAAAGCACATTTCTACTTCTCATTCTTTTATTTCAACTTTAAATAGGATAATTAAAATTTTACGTTACGATTTTATGAACTTCCTAAAAGTTTCGTAAAAGGTTGTGCAAAACCATAAGTTAAAGAAATTACATTCATCATCGCCAATTATTAGTATCTTCTATTATTAAGAGAACACGTATTAAAGACATATATAAGACATATGTATGTAGCTTATTAATTTATTAGTATCGATTAGTGCTCATAAACATTGATATGCTAGTGCAAATACCAATTTTCTATGGCTTTTATATATGTTCTATAATAGCACCGTATTAACTTTATGTATAGGTATGCTCAAAAGACTATAATTGTTTGATAAACTTTGATAAAGTTTCCAACCTACTTTCAACGCTATTCGAAAGTAAGGCTGCTGGAGTTTCTTCTTAATATTTTAATATATCCAAAGGAAAATAAATCATAAGAGTTCAAAAGTGGATATTGGCATGAACCATTAGTGGAGTTGGAGTGATGAATTAATGTCTCCCATGTTATTGTATTTTCAAGACGTACAGGGTGTCTCGACAAGACATGAACTATTATGTACCAATTGATCATCACTTAAGAGAATCGATTGTTACATAGTGGTGTAAATATTTCCGAGACATCCTGTACATATATGACATTTGCTTTTTAGTGCAGCATCACAACAGGATTTACAGGGTAATTCGTCGCATTGTCTCTTTTTGAAATTAGATAATACAGTGCGGATTCGCAGGATCTTCCACTTCCGTAAGCATATAGGTGCTCAATACCGTAACCTTCGCAGCTTTTCTCCTATGATGTGCTTTTCTATCAAACGTTTCAGATATTTCCAAAGAAACGATATTAAGCTGAATGGTCTGAAACTTTTTGCTAGAGCATAATCTTCTTTTCCGGAATGAAATCTAAGTTTACGCTATGCAGTCGAATCTGTTGACAAATTACAAAGTTCTACATAAACTCATTTTTAATCGATGTTGATATTTTATGATGGATCAAATTTTCCGATAGTAAATGAATTATCCACAAAGAACTTGTTCCAGTTGGTCTGACAATTACTGCTGATTATTTCTGATAGTTTTGCATGATAATGCACCTTCCTACACAGCAATAGTTGTCTCGTCACGTCTGTGTACCCAACCACCCACTATATTAACCAGATTTGGCTCCATTGTAAATTTCCAAAATTGAAATTAAAATTTAAATGATACTTTTACGAAGACATTCCTACTATAAGTCAACTCGAGTTAACTGCCGAATTAACAAAAATCAACAACGTGACCTGAAACAGCTCAAAGTGACCCCAAACTTACACTTATCGATATCAGCCACATGACCACCAATATGAGCTGACTGCGCGGCTGGCTTCAGGTAAAATTAAGTGAAGCTTTAGTATTAAGAATTTTTGTAAATCAATTTTTTAGTGACAATAAAGCAAGCAGGTTCGCCTGTAAATCATTTTTTTTAAAAATAATTAATCTTTAAATTTATTAACTTATGCAAGCAGCTTCAACATGGACATCCAATACCATAAAATGTACTGAATCATCTTTTTAAATCGTTGTAGCCAGTGTATCCTTGGAAAAACACCCGCCGCATCATTTAGCACATTTAAAAAAAGTAAAATAAACATTTTTTTAAAACTGGTACACATTCTTCGTATATATCAACGTTTTAAAACTTAGAAATTCTGTTCAAAACACAACGCATTTCAAATTATCTTTATAAACTGACCAAAAACGTTTGTCACATATGTATATGTGACGGCGGGTTCTGATAAGAAAACGCTGTGAAACACATAGGTGACGGCTGGTAGCAAACGAGTTAAATAAATATGGCAGAACAAAACTTTTAAAAATATTTTGTTTTTATCCCTTTGAACGAAGTTTGCTTGAATAGTTTCCGACCTCACAAAGGCACAAGATATATTTTCTTCAAATGTATTGTAACTTTTCTCAATAGTCTCCTTGTGTCTATAAACTTCTCTCAGCAATGCTCCCATCTCTTCAACCCAAAGATCATGAATTACTAGATAGGACACTCGTGACGTAGTCCCTTATCTTTTTTCGACCTTGGTCCCCTTAGTCCATCGACCTTGCAGATTTTGCTAAAAGTGGACAGTAATAAAGGGCTCATGCGTGAGAGAAACACAAAAATTTAGGGGGAGGCGGAACGAAAATTAAATTCACGTTTCACCACGCAAAACAGCGCACACGTTCGAATACGTTTGGCTCGCCTTTAAAAATGCACAGTGAAAAAATGTAAGCAGCCGCATCCGTATACATGCTCTGAGTGTGCTACCTGCCTGATCCCCATTCTCAATTCAGGATTTCCCTATGCTGGAACATTGCCTGGGGACGGCACTAACACCATGCCTGCAGAGGCACACAGCGAGCCCGACAGATTGGCCCGCCTTTAAAAATGCGTGATAAAAAAACACTGCATTTTATTGCCTACACTGTAAGTGCTGTAGATGAGAATTTTTGGCTGCCTATTCTTATCTCTTTCGTTCTTATTGGAATTTAGATAAGGCATAGAAAGCAGTAGTTCTTTGCTACTTCCTCTAATGGAAAAATTTAACCCAGGCAGTTTTAGAAGTTGCATATGGGTTAGAGCCTTAAGCTTGTATAGTGCCCCATCTAGTAATTCATGATCTTTGCTTCAAGCAAATAATATATTCATTTGAACACATTTTTGGTACAAAAAGAACAAACGCGGCACCTGACGGGCGGATATCTTTCTCATGCCTAAATCTTGATTAAATATGCGTTTGTCACATGTTCCTTGAACATGCTCAAAGTTTCTGTTAGCTCTCTAATTTTAATTCGACAGTTGTTTAGCACCATTTGGTGAACTTGAGCGATGTTATTGTCGGTGGTTACAGTTTTTGGACCAAAATCCGGCGAGAGAATATATCTGTGAATTTAAGAAAATAACACGGAAATCGGATAAGTTTTTCTCGAATGATAAGCACAAGCGAACAGAGAGACGGTATGTTTTGTAATAGGTATGGATTAGACCCATATTGGAATTCGTTGTTGTAATTGCATATAACATTCAAGCTTATAGACATAAAATGCACAAAATTGATAGGTTTTATTCGCATGAAAGATCCCTTTTATTGGTAAAAACAACTACATTCGTATCTTATGTGTACATTACTCAAAGTATGCTCCATCGGAAGCTACAGCGTTTTCCCAGGAAGTGCTCATTCTTAGAGGCGATCCAATTATGAAGCCAATTTCTGATACTATCATATGAAGGAGCCATTCTCTAGGAAGGACTGATTGCATCAACCGGAACAGATAGTAATCTTAAGGGGCAATGGCTGGTGAACACGGCGGGTGCTTAACACTTTCCAATTTTGCCCTTCTAAGTAGTTTTTAACCGATTTAGCAATATGTGGTTTAGCATGACATTGCAAAATTATCTTGTCATGCTGATTCGCCCATTCAGGTCGCTTTTCTGCAATAGCTCTAAACGGATGAGTTGGAGTTTGTAGATATCGCCAGTAATGGTTTCAGAAGGTTTCTGCAACTCATAATATTCAACACCTTTCATGTTCCACGAGATGCATAATACAGAAATCGGCAAAAAAAAAGCAATATTTCGTTTTCGATTTTTCAATTTGTCAGCAATTTATAATTACAACATTGGGATTATAACTTTTTGCAAAACAAACATCATCATTATGGAATATTTCATTACTCTTCTAACAGGCAATTGATTAGCCAAACTTTTTTAAATACCCAAATACCTATAATTTCATGGGCTTCGAATTTGAAAGTACTCAGCTAGTTCGTAATTCTGAGTCACAGTTTTTTTTTAAATAATCGGTAAATCATAGCTTACTAATTCCAAAATACTGAACTATTTCGTAATTTCGAGGATCAATATTTTTATTGCTTAACCAATGGGTAATTCACATGTCACAAATTACAAAATACTCAGATAGCTCAAAATTCTTAGTCACACCTTGTTTTACTCAGAAAATCGGTAATTCACAGGCCAGAAACTATAAAATACTCAGCTACTACGTAACCCTCAATCACAAATTGTTTAGTGCTCAAGGATTGGATAATTTCTGGTTCGAAATTTTAAAAGTACTCAGCTAGTTTGTACTCGTCATTATCTGTCACCATTCTGTTATTACTCAAACAACCGGTAATATATAGAGCAAGTAATTTGTAATTTTGAAGCATGGTATTTTTATTACTCAAGCGTACTTCATGGACAGAATTTGAAAATATCCATTATCGGAAGATATATTCATATTGTGTTTCAATGTTAATATCACCATCTCAGACGTCACATAAAAAGATATGATTTATGACGAAGCATCTAATACGTGTTATTTTTGACCTGTGACTTGTGTTTCATAGTTGTATATCAAATAAAATAATAAATTTTTGTCATAAATTACGAAGTGTGAATGTGATATCTGAAATATATAATAAACACAGCGTTTTTAAGTATGTATGCCAAAATGAGTGGGATGAAAGATCTAACATAGGCAAAAAATTGTACGGCGGTGTGGGCCATCTCAACCGTTTGGAAGTTACAGGGTGGTCCGTAAATTCCAATTGTCCATGATAAGTATTTCACAATTTTATTTTTATCTTTTGATCTACTCAACGCTCCTACATCCAATGAACGCCAAAAATCTAATATTTTAATGAGTCTTTCAAAGATGTCAAAAAGGTTGATCTACCACAACCATCGCAGGTACACTCACATCCGAAAATGGAAAATATGTTTCTCATTTTCCTAAACGTCAGCTTTTCCGCAAATTTTCACCGAAATTCATGTGAATATGTCCATTTAAATTAACGTTGATATCTCAAAAAAAAAAGCTCTAATGTCCTTCGCCATTTGTATCGCAGTAAACTATGAGCGTGCGAGCGCAAGTTCCCGCTTTAAAATACACAGGGCAAAATCTGGCAACAATGCGATCACAAGCAATCAGAATTCATTAGTGATCGCGATCTTTGCAGATCCAAACAAAAGACACTTTCCTCGTGTAAAACTTTTGGCAAGACAATAAAACAAAATTTGTTTTGCAGGTTTATGTAGTAGCAAATTTATTAATTCGCAACGTACATACATTTAAAGAACTATTCAATCAAGGTGCTGCAAATTAAATATATGCTCCTGTTATTATCGTATTGGTCCGACTTCAGAGCGAAATTAATATTTATTATAATACTAGTGTGCTCGGGCAAACGTTGTCCTGCCACAGACCGCCTTTTATGTAGACCGTGTTTAAATCAGTATTGACCACCTATCGGGTCCAAAAGCTGAAATTAATCATTCTTATTCACAAAATTTCAGTGAAATCGGTAGGGTGGTTTCAGAGATTAGCGTGTACGAATATAGTGACACGTGATGTACATATATATATATATTAAAATAAATAAATTTATAAAATGTCACCGATTAATACAATTAAGAAATAAATATGTTAAAACAAATCTATTCTAAAAATATGAAAATATCAAAACAGCATATATTTAAAATGCTTTAGCTTTGATAGCTATAATAAAGTAAGAACAAAAAAGAAGTAAGTTTATTTTTCAAATCGTGTTTATACTGACAAGTTGTGCACATTAATGATTTAGTTGTATTAGTACAATGTCATCAATTTTAAAAGGTATATAAATAAGCACAATAATTGGACAGGTTCATTCTTTACATTGTAGTCATAAAGAAAAGACGTGTACGATAAATAAGTTACTCTTATAAACTAAAATGTCATCTTTCACGGAAAATTTAAAAATCGTGGAGGATGTAAAAATTTGCATCAAAGGGTGTTCGAAAAATTTTGGGAGTTTTAAACAACGATTTGAAAAACACTAAAAATATTGGCACCATAAACAATTTATTGAGCGTTATTAGTAGAATGATGAGATGTATGATAATATTGAAAGCTACCTTATTACGAGGAGGATACAAACCAAGACGCCCAAACAGGAAAGAATGTGCAGCAAATAGAACCAAATAGGAGGATATCTTAAAGTGAATAGGTGCCATATTTTGCGGTAAAGTTGCTAAATTTTCAAACAAGGAAGAAATCGAAGAGTGCAAATATTTAAACACAAAGAATAAAGTAATTTTAAGAGGTACAAATCTCACGGAATGGCTTGCAGATAACGTTGTAAATACCATCCTGTCGGATTTCAAAGAATTTCAGCAGCGTGACTCTGGCTGGACCGTGAGAGCGGTGGTAAATATTATAATTATCATTAATAAATTTACTCCTCTGATAGGCTCATCTCACATCGAGTTGTCGTAGAAGACACGGTGGTATCTGCAATGTATATAAAAGGATCCACAACGTGGTACAAAATCCTCTCACTACTCTACTGTATTAAATTTAGAAGGACTCACTTTCCCTATAAACAGATCAGATAGATAAGTTTAAAAAACAAAATAATATAAGCATAAATGTCTATGTTCTCAACAAAAGTAAAGGCGAATATTCCGTTGCACCGACAAGGCTTACCAAAGATAAGAAAAAGAGGCACGTTAATCTTTTGTTGGTGCAAAATTTCTATAATGAGGATAAAGACAGAAGTCAAATTAAATATCATTATGTGTGAATAAAAAATTTGTCTTGTTTTACATCGTCTCAATTGTCTCATCATCGCAGTAAAAAATTCTTTTGCGATTACTGCCTCCATTATTTTTATACTTCCGATCATTTGGAATAACATTCTATAGATTGTAAAAAAATGAATAATTAAAAAGTTATCTTTTCAAAGGAAGGCAATTTCAAATTTGAAAATTTTAAAAACAAGGAACGTACCCCTTTTATTACATATGCACGCTGATTTTGAATTTATCTTAAAACCAGTATCCCAAAAAATTTCGAATACAAAATGTTACCAACAGCATGATGCGCACAGCGTTAGAGACTACTTTCAATGCTGCTATGATGACACGCTCTCAAATTATAAAAGTTACCGAGGACGTGATTGCACAAAATGGTTTACAGAACAGCTGTGGGAGATAGCGTAAAACGTAAAGTGCTCAGCTCCCATACCGATGATTCCCCTAACATCAGAAAATTCAGTAAATGCTACAATCTTTCAGAAACCCTCTGCGAATAAAGAAAAAGTGATTCGAGATCACTGCCATTTAACTGGAAAATACAGGTATCCTGCTCATGAGAGTTGCAACATTAATTATCAGGATTGTCGAATCTTTCCCGTGGTCACTCAGAATTTGAGTATTAATTATATCCATAATAACACAAAGAAATACATACCTATGATAAAAAAACATAGAAGATTACGAAACAAGTTTTAAATTTATTGTCTCTTTTCGGTTTCTGGCATCATCATTGGATTAACTAACGGCTTACCTACAAGAGAAAAGAATTATTCGTTCAGAGTACCCAAATCTCAAGGAAAAAATATTTAAGCGTTTAGCAAAGAAAGGTATATTTTCATACGAGCATATCTGGAATTGGGAATATTTGTAATATTTGCACCTTTTATTGCCGGAATGTAATATTACTAAGAAGGAATATGAACACGCATTTATGATATCGCAAGAGTTCGAAATTAAAACATTAGGCGAATACAATGGTTTATATTTAAAGATATACGTACTTTTGTTAGCAGTCTTATTTGAAAATTTCCGTGATACGTGCATAAAAGATTATGATCTGGATCCTGCGCATTATCACACTTCATCAGGATTAGCTTGGGATGCTATATTAAAATAATGAAGATAGAGCTCAATTACATCAAAAACTTAGATATCCTTATGTTTTTGGAAAAAGGCATCTGCGGAGGTCTAGCACAATTTTCCAAGAGGTATACAAAAACTGACAACAAATATACTCTTATTTATTTATTTATTTATTTACAATGGAATGGAAGACTTTAATTCTCAATCTCTATCTGATGTTCTTAGGTTCGTCAAGATGACTAAAAAGTAGGGTAGGGGACGAGTGCAATGGACCGTAGTCTGAGCGCTCGAGGCTGACACCTCCCCCTTTCTTTCTAATAATAATAATAATAATCATAATATTTATTTATTTACAACAATGCTGTTTTGACAGGTAATGTTATGGTACAAAAATGACATAAGGGATAAGAATATAAACCAACCAGTTTTCCCAGCGGTAACCCCAAAAAAAATTAAGAATTGTTAACTGCCACCTTCTTATAAGGTATACAAGTCATATATGTTTGTTAAATCATTAAATAAAAACACGCACAAGAATTTTGGAAAAAAAATCAAAATTTGTCATAAAAAAGTTGTATGCTTCGTTTTTAAATATTCTTTCAAACGAAAAGATATATTTAGCTATTATACCACTTGTGATTTTATAAATTTCATGCAAAAATGTCAAAATGTTGCAAGGAAAAAATTTCAAAATGTAAACAATGTCCCGAGAAATAATTATGGCTAAAAGTTTGATGAGTGAAAGTATTACGACTTTGTTTCATCTAAAGAAGAAATTAAATTTGTTAATATTATTAAATAATCCAGTGCCAATACTTATTTCTTCCTTTATGTTTCCTTTAGAAGAAAGGAAATTTTTCCGATGGATTGAAGTTCTATAGTATAAATATTTTTTTACATTTCTGTCAGTTAGTTTAGGAAAATTTAAAATAATTGCTTAAAGTAAATTTGATAAAACATCGAATAGTGATATCCATCATTGGATGAGTTATCGAATTTACTTTACAAAAATATAAAGAGCCGATATTGTTTTTTTACTTCAAAAGTGCTTGTTACTTTCAGTCACATTTTACAAATTTTAAATCAGGGTTCAAAATGATATAATTAAAAATAAAAGTGATTTTATTTAAAAAAGAAAGAAAGCGAACAAATCTTTTTTGGTAGCACTCCCATACACTTTGGGGAGGCAAAAAGAATATGATCAGAACTAGCTAGCAATTATTTTATTGTATTTAATGTATTTTAATATTGGTGTTTCCATTTAAAACTTAAAGGTAACCTTCAAATTTATATCATTGAGCATTGTCCGCTTTATTCTTGCATAAAATGGTTAAGCTTGAATTACAAATTTTCATGTCCTGCCCCGCTAGGTAAAAGGAAAAATTAATGTGTAGTTATTGTTCGTAAAAATCACCAAATATGAGGTGACCTAGCGGCATACATATGAAAATACTGTAAAAAACGTGGCGAAATCGACGCTTCAGTATTTTCTACATTACGCCTTCGTTATACGCTCAAAGCTTCCAGAGACCATCAGGCAATATACTGAGTAAGACCTGAGGCGCCATTTACAGATACTTAGTGGCGAGATCGACTACGATTTCCTAGCCCCAGATCTTATACAATAAGCATTTATTTACATAGTGATAATCTTATCAAAGCTACAACTATCTATTCAAGATGATATTCGATGCTTTCGGAAAATTAAACCCCATTTGAAGGCTAATTGCAACTACTAAAGCTACTTGCGCAAAAAGTGCAGAAGTGACCGCGTGATTACCACATATCACGTCAGCGTTTTAATTTCCTAGTTAATCAAAACAACTCAAATTTGTCGCAGAAAAATAATGCCGCGTTCTCGATATATGAGTATTTATTATGTCATTGTTATCAATCTTCGATCTATTTTTTAGATTTTTAGATTTTCTTGCAATAAAAAGTATGCATCCTACAGTAGAGTATAAACACATTCTTTGCAAAAAATCAGGATGCTGCTTGAATGCCAAACTTCTTCGGTTGCTTATCAAAAAATTTAAAGTTGAAAATAAGCACAAAATATGAGTGAAAATTGAAAAATTTTAAGATTATGCTAGTTTTAATTGATAATAGTATTAAAAATATCTCTTAAAAACATATGCACAACGTACCTTGCAAAAACACTAAGGGGAGATTCTCATCTATAACACCAAAAATTAGGTAAACTTTGGGAATTTTTTAAAGGAAAACTATAAAACATATCAACACGATATTTGGCAGTTTGATACAATGTACTTTTATTTATACATTCAACATTTTTTGGAGAGAGAAAAAATAAAATGGCGTCCGTTATTCGGCTTTTCTCCGTTCCTGTTTTTTCAAATTTGCCGGGGACATAACTCTAAAACGGTTCAACCGATTTTCTTCTAGTTAGTTTCATTTTAAAGAAAACAATTTTTATTGGAGGATGAACCATTCAAATTTTAATATTTTTTACGTTAACTATTTTATTTTAAGTAATAAACTGTTAAAAAAAGTCGAAAAACGGCATTCAAATTTCAAATTCGCGCCATTTTGTCAATTTTGATATTTTTTTGAAAATTTTGGTTCATCCTCAAATAAATTTATTCTAGTTCTAGACTCCATGAAAAATTTTTTGATTTCAGATTGATTTGCAACCTGTGGACACCCGGCAGTGGAGCAAATTTTCCAAAGCATGCCGTAGGAAAAGCCGAATAACGGACGCCATTTTGTTAATGCCGTGCACTTTATTGTTGATCGTTATGTTTTAAATACATATAATCGCAATTATACATGGACCTAATAACCAGGAGTCAATCATATTGTATTTGTGTAGACCTACTACAATGTGTAAAAGTAAAGATTTATCTTCTTTGCTCCAGTTCCAAATGATGTAAAAGAAAGCAGTTTCTGCTTGTGGATTTGTTAAAGAAGTTTATTGGATTATTATGAGAAAAAAATTTCAAAATAATACGTACATAAATTACATGAATTGCGAAGAAAATGTTAGGAAAACCAGAAGTTTAGGAAAATGAAAAAAATTTTTTCGAATTTCGAAAGTGAGTGTATCTCCAGTGGTAGGTGGTAGGTCAACATTGTTGGTATTTTGAAAAGGACATTGGGATAGTAGACTTTGGACTGAGTATGTATATAAAATCGAAAATTTGTTTGTTTGTTTATTCCTCAATCATGCTTAAACGATCATTTCCATGTTTTGACTGAACGTAATACCTATTCCAACTGAACATATAGGTTACTTTTCCTTAATATGATTTATAGAATTTCTAAATGGCGACCAAACTTTGGAACGTTTAATTTGAAAAAGTTGTAAGTCTGATAATCAGTATGTTATTATATATATTCTTTTAAAGTAAAACCTGCCTAAAGACATTTTGGACTCACACCATTTTCAAGATAAACAGTTCAATTGAAAATTTCAACAAATTGCTACGAAAATTGGTACTTGACGGTTTTTGGAAATGTTATAATAATTATGAATCCGCTTCCTAAATCCTCCAACAATTAAAGATGGAAGAAAACATTTAAATGCCAATTATTACTAAGGGTATTTTGCGAGATCTATTCACATATTTAGACTCTATCAAAAGTTTGAATTTCAAAGACAGATATCATCCTATAATGCAATGATAAAGTAGCAAATACAAAAACAAAGTGGACGTCCCTATATGTTTATTTAAGAAGACGCAAAAATCCATGATCTAGGACGAGCACATAATTATTGACTCTAAATTTTATTTTCAGGATTCCTATGATTGTATCAGACGTGCAAGAGAATAAAAATCGAAAAAATATTTCACAAATAGATGACCGTATGTTATACAGACTTCATAAATGTAAAGGGGGTTTTATATACATATGTATTAAAGTTACGACCATCCACTCAGAATTGCGGATTTTAATAATTTCCAATAATCTAAACAACTTCCAAATATTACTCGATCGTGGACTACATCATGAAAAATATTCAAAGATTCGCTCGCGTTAAAGTACATAATACATTTCCAAATATTACTCGTTCGTGAACTACACCATGAAAAATATTCCAAGATTCGTTCGCATTAAAATACATAATTATTGGAAAACCCGTACAATAAAATAATATTTGATTATTTCCCGTAATATTATATTTTCACTATCCTGGCATCATTTCTCTGAAGTTTTTGATAAAAGAATTAATTTTCAGCTCAGCTTAACCATGTCATGTTAATGACATATTGTTTTGGTATATTGGCAAATATTTAGTCAAGTTCCACCGAAATTCCTAATATCGAATAATCATCCATGTTAAATCTGGCTTTCACACCTTTACCTTAGAAGACCTTAGAAAGTCCTTTTTGGAATTTTAGGACAACATAATATATTAAATTTCTGAGTTTAAAACCAAACGAGGAGACACGAGCCTCAGACTACTATCAAAATCCAACATTTCAACTGCAATCATGCCCAAAGTAACATTCTAAAGAAGAGCGTTAAGCTCTATACTTACAGATATGGATGTGGCTGTTCGAACGAAATACAGAGTTGTATGCCGCCAAGAATCATCGGATTTACTACTCAACATTTAGTTCCTTAAGAGATTGAATTTATTAAATATAAACATTGGAATCATAAAAACGTACACATAAAATGTGATTAACCGCCGTACGCATGAAGAAAATTATAATTCAAAGTCAAAGACATGGGTATATCCATGATAACAAGAAATCTGACATTGAACCATATTTTTGGTATCTTTACGAAATTCCAAGATAAGGAAATAATAAATTGTTGAACAATGCCAAAAAGTTCAAAGCTTAACGAATTTGGACTACTTATTATTATGCAAAAGCTTAGAAACAAGTTTCAGTCGAGTTTCATGTCATTTACAAAGACAGACGGATATTTTTACTGGAAATGAATTATGCGACTAGATAGAAAGGAAAATAATTGATTCCATTCAGTCTGATTAAGATGCAGTAAGCACTTGCCAATGTAGTTTATTATTATGTAAGCTTTCAGACCTGTTCCGGCTACATTTGCTTTTCAAAAGTAGCTGAATTTGGTATACAGTCTTTAATAAGGCGGAAACTGTTTCTTTTCCTTTAAATTTTTTTAAAAATTCATATATATTTATATAAAATCATTTAAGCATAATGAATTTTTGCCCGCCTTGCTCATGCAATATGGCTTTTTATCAGCGATTCCGCTTTTAATTTTGTAAGACATAAAATTTCTCCAAAAGATGTTTTCATTTTCTTTTGATATTAATTTTTTTTTCCAATAGGGGTGGATCGTGGGCAATATCCTCCTTGGTGAGGTTTTGAACTGGTGTTGAGCCGCAATCGAAACTTGCAGCTACAAATAAAGGAAAATAATAGCACAGTGAGTTGTGTGCTTAAACAAAAGAAATATACTAATCCACAGCAGAACCCCATTGGTGATCGTCTTTTACTAAATCCAAACGGATCACAAATAACGATAAAAACAAGAACATAGATCGTGGGTGAAGAAAAAGTTAGCGCGGAGGCAAACACGCCACACGCACCGCATGACACCCTGGAAAGTGCAAGGTCACGCAAGTATCAACAGCTTCCCATCCCTCACTAGTACAGAGCAGAGGATCTTTTAGACTTTTTTGAGATTCTCCCAAATCTATGTTATGACAATAACTATTTTAAAATTAATTCTACTCGATATATAAATTCCTATTACTTCAACTACTGAATTTTTGAAGATCCTGCACTTAGAGACATAGCATAAAATCATAAAATCATTATTATAAATAAACTACAACACAAACAATTCACAAAAGCACAAAAAATTCTATGAGATAACTCATCACAATTCCCCAATTCAACCTTTAACTCCACAAATGTTCACTAACTAAAATAATTCATTCTGATTATGATTGTTGCACTTTCACTCACTAAAAGCTCCACATCGACTGCAAAATTTGTCGATTAATTCATCAGGCACTAACCATCCATTTTCCTTTCTTATTTAGAAAAGTATGCTTGCCGACCAATAAACAAAAAGGTGACCTTCTCAAAACATGAAACCAAGTGTGTGCTCACGCATCCTATTTATTCCATAATTCTGTACCAAAGAACACCTACCTCTTTCCGGAAAATACACTTTCCTCTTGTCACTTAAACCTGAGCTGCACGGGCCTTATATGGCAAAAAGATAAATAAAGGAGACTTACCCCTCATAAAACCTCTGGCCCTTATTGCAGTGAAAGCAAAGGATCCCGGCTACGAAAAAGGAAATAAGATAGCGAAACGGATTGAGAGCTGAGGGATAATGTCATACTAAGCTAGACATAATATAAGTTAACATTATTTAAGTTCAGGTCATAGTCGATCGCCACACGAACCTTCAATTTAGTTTACTCATCGCCTCGTGACATCGGTCACCCCGGTCAGCGGCACCGTTCACCTGATTCAGCTCACCTGCCCAGCCAGACACCTCGTCAGCAAAATTTAGGTATTTAAGCTGATAGAATTAATTCATTGTAACACTTTTTGTAATCAGTCGCTTGCGGAATCGCTGCACGAATAAAGATTTAACTTTTTTAGAAAAACTTACAAATCGATTTTTAATTTATACAAAACAATATTTTGGGCGTTATATTATATTTTATTAATGAGTGCGTTACAGTTTTGAACAGCGTAAAAATATATGGTAATATTCTACTGACAATTATTTCAAAAGTAAACTAGAATGACTATTATCATTTATTGTATTAAAAATAGTACAATATAATGAATAATAATACAGTAGAACGCCGATTATCCGAATTAATTGGGACCGGGGTCGATTCGGATAATCGAAAATTCGGATAATCGGACATAGACTGGTAATAAAGAAAAACGAAATGTCACACATAGAATAAACGTGTAGTGTCTTGCCTCTAGCTTTCAACCATAACAGTTGAAATATATCTGGACTCCAGATTACTTACTTACAGTACTTGGTTTTAATTTTTTATATTACGTTTAGGACCGATTCGGATAATTGGCGATTCGGTTAATCGGCGTTCGGATAATCGGCGTTCTACTGTAATAATAATATTACATTGTAATGAAATAAATTTCATTTATATATTTAAGCAAAATATTAGACAACAATTTACTTGAAATTGTTGAAAATGATATATGTCCCGTTGTAAAAATAAACAATGTATTATTTTTAGGCATCGCTTATTAAATTTTTCCTTAATCCAATAAAATTATTTTTGCTTCTTGTTTACAGACAATAAAAAGTGAGACATAATCTTTAATTCAATTAACATGCTTTATTGTCTTTATTTCAGGTTCTTTAATATAATTATTGAATAACATTTTACTTGTTCATTGTTAAACTTTGTTGTTGCGAGGTAGTTTAGCCATTTAATTGTTTTGAATAATCTCTTTTATGCACGACAACCTATATACATAGAAATTTTAGCAATTAACACCTTCCCGTCGGCATGTACCGTCCCATCGGGCGACTTATACCACGGGTGGTACATACACAACAGGGCAAGAAAGATTTTTAAGAATCGAAATATCGAATATTAGCTCTCTCACTCTTAAGTTAATTTATCAGTGAGAACTATTTGTTTTTCTAAATTCAAAGCAAAGATCGCCGGTTAAAGTTAATGATCGATTGCGATTATATTCACAACACCACCGGCAGCTGAACAAAAATATGAATTAGCGGGAACGTGTTAAAAAAGTCAATGTAGTTCTAGAGAATCATAAATCTCAGGCTAGAATTTCAATGCATTGAAAACAATTCTTACAGCAGGTTTAAGTCTCAGAGGTCTTATACCCATAGTCGGGAGTAAATCTACTCTTAGTAGCAAACTAAATGTTACAGATTATCGACACAAAATATAAAAGAAAATATATATTTTTGTAAAGTTTTATTTGATTTATTTATTTTCCATACCATCACAGTAATCTTTTTTCATTTCATTGATATCGAAACCAAATTTTTAATTGACCGAAGGTATTGATTTTTATAATAAAATAAAAAAAATTGCTTAAAAATAACTAGTATAAAAATCCACATGAAGCATCACTTGTTTAGTGCCGATGCAATGAATTAATAATCTTGAGAGAACTTTTATCTAATATTATTAACAATTTAATATAAAGAGAGACGAAATTTTGTTTTTTGCGCTAGAAAGGTTATTAAAGCCATCCTAGGAATACAAAACTTGGCATGAAGCATCATTTGTTTATTGTCAATGCAACAAATAATTGTGAGGTAGGACGATTTTATTCTAATTTTTATAAATAATTAAAAATATAGACATATAGGAACTTTTTGTTTTTCGGTCAGAAAGATTACTTAAAAGAAGTTTAACCTCGATAAGAAGCATTATTTCCTTATTCTTCTGCGTGCAAAGCAGACCAGACGTACTATTGTACTATGGACTCAAATTGATTTCTTTGATTTGATTGAATTTGTATCCTTATCGTTTTCTATTGAATTTAGTATTGTTTTAATTTTATTAAGAACACATTCAAGTATCTAAACTCTACTAACTTTTTGATATTTCACGCATGTTAAGCCCGTAATAAAGAATGTAAATCGGTTAAAATTTAAAAATTATGAATGCACCAATTTTTTGGGGTTGTAGCTACTCGTAGTTCATAATAAGTACTCTTAAGCTGGCACTCTCTATATTATGAAGATTGATTTATTGCTTCATATTTCTAAATAAATAAATTTTTTCAATTTTTTCTTTCTTCAACAAGAAAACAAAATTTTCATTTTTTAGTTAGTATAAATTTCCTATAAAAAGCGTGTTAATAATAATAATAATATTAATTAATATTTATTAAGATATTGTACTAATAATGTAATTGGCATGCTAATAACAATAGCGATAACAATAACAATATAATAATAAAAATAATAAAGCCATTAACAATTGCATTAAAAATATAATTGCCCGATCCGAGCCTGATCCGATTACCTAATTCGATTGATCGTTTTAAACAGGAAAATCCGACAAATAAGCATTTTCCAACTTTTTCATGCCAACCGTCCTGAATTTCTTTGAATGTACATAGAGTGATCGTCATAAAAAGCAATATTTATAAGAGGCAGGTTTCTACCAAAAATTGTCTTAAATTGCATCTGAAGTTGTGTTGCATTTTACCGTTCTGCTGGTAACACGAATAATAATTGTAATGCAAAATAATGTATCCCTAACCTGATATAATTAATATAAGTAATATAAGTAAAAAAGTAGAATAAAAATGAAGTAAAATAAGTAAATGATAAATAATGAAACCATTCTTTTCTCATAAGTCAAAGATCTTTAAAATTATGTTTTGATCTTCAAGATGGTTGCTGCGTAATCGGTTAATATCATAAGTTTTACAAGGAAAGTTCCAGTTTTGCTACGACCTTTACCTACTCTAATTCAAAATAAATGCCGAAAACGGTTTGTCTGAAACCGAACGAAACAGTATTTACAATGGATGCACACGAAATTGAAATGGCTGATTGCAATACTAAATAAATAAATTAAAAGATTCATATATGTATATTTATTAGAATAATGTGTATTATATTTACGCTTTACTCTCTTTACAATTGGTTCATTCTATATGGACCACTGCTGATTGTAGACTATTCTGGCCTCGGTAGCAAGTAGCTTTTAGTTCAAATTTAGTACGGGATTAGTAAGTGCATGATTAGCTAATTCAGTGGTTACATTCGGATACTAATACGCTAGTCTCCAAACTGGGATACTTATACACTACTACTTATGATTCGACTATTTACAAGTTATTTATTATTGACTCCTTTTACTTAATTGTAATTCATTAGATTGTTAACTATCTAATATCTATACTTTCAATATGTTGTATTCTCCTTATATATTATCAAATCCTCTTACTGAACTATCCCTTTATAATGAATAATCGAAACTATGTTTTGTTCTCTTGATTAAAAATATTTTAAATTGCTTATATTAAGTTTACTTTTTAAAGCAACATGTGGAGTAAATGTCATAAAAAAATATTCTAAAGCACCGCAGTTAAACTTTCCACCTACCCCATTCAGCAAAAAGTTGATTTACATAGAAAAAATGTTTATCCTTTTATTATGGGCTAACCGTGGGTTACTCAGTCTCAGATCATTTAACTTTGCTCTGATCAGTGCTCCATGACAAGAAGACATCTAAGTCTGCAGTGGCCGTGGCCATCATTCAATTTTAATCTAAACGAAAATGGGCTTTAAACTTTTAAAGAAATATCATCGAATCCTTATAATATTATATATTATTATATTATTATTATATATTATTATTTTATTATAATATTATTATTATTATTATTATTATTATTATTATTATTATTATTATTATTATTATTTTATTTAATTAACACTAGATTTACAGACTGAGCCAATTCGACTCATTGCTATGCAATATATGAAACTATTATTTTTTTAAAACATATGTTGGTTTTTAATTACGAAATAAAATATATGTAAATATTAATTCCTGGCCTCTACCGACCCCTTCATTTCGCATTATCGAATGTGGTATACCTACTTTTACGGTTATGAGCCAATTTAGCTAATAAAATGAGTTAACATTTAACCATTTTAAAAACATGAAATTTATGGGTTACATAAAGAAAGTTCTTATCAGAATTGTAAAAACAAACTGATGGATAATCATTCATGTTCAATCTTGTCAAGTTATTAGATAGCTGGGGGTTAGTTAGTTAGTTAGCACTTCTTTCATCATTTTGATTTATACGTCGCATGTGAACAGAGCATTTTTAGGGAAATAATATAATTTTATAAAATAAATTTTTTGCAAAAAACTTCAATTTCGTTGTATGAATCAAACTGGCTCAATTCAGTAAAAATAGGTATATAATCAATATCCGTGAATCTAGTGTTAAATAATTCAACATAAAACTTTAAACACGAACTCTTTTTTTTTTTAACTAACCAGGCAGAAACTCTCACGATTATTTACTTGTTGTATTAACAATAAACAAAGTTTTAGGATTGTACTTTGATATTAAGATTTAGTTTTAAGAATGGCTCGTAGAGTATTTGTACCATAATACTTCAAGTTGGAGTGCCCAAGTACTCGTAGTGGCTTGAAATGAGTTTGAATAAAGGGATTTTGAATACTTGATTATTACAGAGAAAGCTTATGCCTAAAGTCAAGTAAGGACTATTTTAGTACGTGGTTTGTATTCCTAATCTAATCTTTTTGGCACAAAATTGTGTCTATATATTGGATTGTTTATAATATTGTTAAAAAGTTCTTCTCCGTCACAGCTATTTATTTTCATTACATAAGCAATAAACAAATGATATTTCATTCCGAGTTTTTTAATCCTAAGTCAGCTTTAAGCAGCTTATTTATTTTATTATAAAAATCAACTTTTCGATCCTGCACATCGCTCGTCGGCTGCTAGGTTTGACAGTAGTTTCAGTGTCACAACAGTGTTCTCAGGTCCCCTTCTGCGTTATATGCCTTATATTAACCCCATCAAGCAAGCCTGACCTGCTCCTTATTATGTTCAGGCGAATTTTTTACTCGGGGTTATTACAATCACACCCGCAAATTTTCATGTATTGTTCAATGTTGAAAGGGCATCGAAAAAATATAATGGCTTATAGTTGATTTGTTGACTTCATAAAATGTATAATTTTTTTCAAATCCTTTAAGTTATGAATATATTTATGCGGTAGATTTTCCAGGATGTGGTATAAATATGTAATGCACTTTATAAGCTGACCGATCTAATATTTTTTACTTAAATTGTGCATAGTGATTGCATATTAAAGCATATTACTTCATCACAGTAGCTTGTTTATTTATTTGGTAATAAGACAATTTATTTTTTATTTATTTGGTTTGAAAAAATATCAAAATTTCATGTGTCTATTTGTTTGAATTATTAAAAGAAATTGGAAGAAAAACTTGCTCCCTTGGTATTATTCAATGTATTAGCAATAAAATAAACAACGGTATCATGCCGAGTTCTATAATTCTAAGATGGTTTTAAGTAATTTTTTTATTTTATTACAAAAATCAGCTTATTTGTGCTGAGTATCACGTTTGGGCTGCTGGGTGTAACTGCTAGTTTCACCGGCATCTGATGATATGAGTATAGGCAAGAGAAATGGAAACTTAACGTTGCAACTCATTCTTATCGAAACTTAGATACGTACAAGAATGTTGAAAAAGTCCGTGCCCGTCTTTTACAATTTAACTCAAGAATATTTCTGAAACTTTAAAAATGTCTTCTAGCTTTGTTACTGATATGATGAAAAAAATAAGGTTGACTCTCAAAAAGGCTTCTGTTCAAAAATTCATCTCCCTATTTAAACTCTGAGCATGATTGAATTTCACTTTTACTAAGCGAGGAAAAAAAAACACATTTCTAACAAGACTCCCAAAGCTGAAACCCTTTTCATGTGCTACACGCATTTGGAGACTTTCATTTCAACACTAAAAGAGAACTGAAAGAAAAGAAGGTGACAATATTGTAGTTACCCAAAAAAAAACTGGCAATTGTTTTTTTAAAAACATTAAACTTTTTTTCGGGCCAGTTGCAGGAGATAATGGCCCTTAGAACATTTGATTTCTATCATGAAACACCGATATCCAGAAATTTTGAATTTTTTATGGGGAGGTGCCCGAGAGACAGTAATACAACTCGGAAAGACAATCCGCCGTCATCATTGCTAGCTTAGTTATAGGAAAGGATTTGGCTGGATCTTTGTGATGAGAACAGTATAGGTTGGATTTCTTTTAGCAATTTTTATATAAAGTCTGATGTTTTACAGGAAGTAAATTAGAACAGTGCAGGATGACACATGTATAAATTTCAATGAAGTTCCATATGAAAGCAAGTTTTTCAATGGAACAATGCCAATAATCTCCTTCTATCCCCCTGTTTATTTTTGTCACTACAGTCTCAATTCTTCTAATTAATTCCTCTCTGATGTTAACAGGATCTAGCAGACCAAGGAATCGGTCCACCTCATCCAAACCAGCCCTCAGGAAATTGTTCATTCTAATTTAGCTTCACAATATTACCAGATACTCCATCGTGGTGGTAAAACATTGAGTTTGTTCAATGCAGAGGGATGTCTTGAAGTAGTTCTGGCAGTGTATTTTTCGAAAAAAATCCGCATAAATTCGGCTCCGATGATATCAACACAAACATTGGCACTGAATTTGTGCTGAAATGGTGTCACCTTTGTCCTATATGGATTAGTATCTGAGGAGATAGAAAGGTTGTGGAAGTTTGTGATACCATCCTTATTGCGATTCATCAGTCCACAGAATTCTGTATAGAAATACCCTGATCTCTGCGTCACAATCCAGACACCAAGTGGTAATCTAATATTCTCTCGGAATCACCTTCCAACAGTTTATACTGGCATATGATAATAGGGATGTAATCTTTCTCGATGAAGAACCTTCCAAACTGTATATGAAAACACTCCTAATCATCTTGCGACTCGTTTAGTGCTCGTTTCAGATCTATGCCTGATAAAGCTGATTAATTACTTGTTGTTCGACGTCGGCAGAAACTTGCGATGTTCCTGATTGCAGATCCGTTCTATGTGTAGTTCCATTACCAGTTTCTCTAAACCTATGAAAAGTCTGCGAAAAAACACCTCTTTGGGATGTAACGATTACCGAATCTCTTTTGGTATTTCCGGACAGCTGCTCTTTTGTTTCCGTCGATTACACCATAAATGTTAATTATGTCGATGTATTCCTCAAAAGTGAATTCGACTATTTTTTAATTATTTCAGCTTAGAACACCCGTAGTTATTTCTTGGTTTTTCAACTGTAATCGAAGTTCTTACTGACTGATCAACAGAGGTTATAGCAAAATTTCCGTCAAGTGTTAGTAACACAACGTCAAGACACACCCAAGTATGGCCGACTAAGGCAAGCTATTACGGTAATAAAAAAATTCATTTTATGACTTTTTAAAACTAAATAATTACCTGGATATGCTAAACAAGCATTTCAAATATTTTTTGAATAAGATACTACTCAATGTTTTCTAAGAAACAGATTTTTCTACCTCTATTGAGCCTGGACATGTTGTACCTCTTTATAAAAGTAATAAAATGAGTAATTTGATAAAATTAAAAAATAATTGTTTTAATTACATAAATTTCGGAGAAAATTCGATGCAGTGGGTGATAATGGGTTAACATAATTGTCATTTTTGGGAAAAAAATTAGGATAATAGATTTTTGGCGTAAATTAAATTTCATTGCATTGAGTAGATCAGATGAAAAATTGCAATTTACCAATCGGCCTGTAACTCCTCCTCTAACACGTCCCAAACCGCCACAAATTTGTGTGCGCAAAATAATGCAGAGCTAATCAAAGACATAAAATCGCTGATAAAAAAAGACTCATTCTATGTAGTTGACATCAAAATAAGTCAACCAAAAAAAAACAAAAATACAAGTCCAAAAACAAGTGGACTATTGCCAGATAGCAAACCTGTTACACAAAGAGGGAATGCAATACTACACGTACCAACAGAAAAGCGAAAAGGTTATTAGGATCGTTTTCAAGGACATTGAACACAACGTGCCAACGGAAAAAGCTACATTACATCCTCAATAGGAAAGTAACCATAGAAGAACCATACACGGGAAACTCCTATTCAATGCAAAAATTGCCAGGAATTTGGTCACATAAAAACATACTGCAAGCTTAGTAACGTTTGCGTCGCTTGTGGGAGATGCCATCCCACCACCGCTTGCCCGGAAATAAAGAATAATGCCACTACAAAAAAGTGCAGCAACTGTAACAGCAATCATACGGCCAACTACAGAGAGTCATCTAACCTGCAAAAACAACTTTAAAATTCTCGGCTACACTTTCTACAAAACCAACCAACCTAAAAATTAGGCCCATGGCGGCACAGCTATCCTTATCAAAAACGGGATCAAACACCATCTCCTAAACTGCAACCAAACGGAAGAAATACAATGCACACCGATCTGTCTCACAGAGCTAGGTGGCCCCATAAATATTTTAGCTGTATATTGCCCACCAAAATATATCATCGACGAAGATAAATTTAATAAATTCATTAAACAACTGGGGAGCAGATTTCTGACCGCAGGGGACTTTAACGCAAAGTCACCACTATGGAGAACTAGAATTACGTCACCAAGAGGCAAACAACTAGGAAAAGTAATATACGAGAATAACCTAAATTCATGGGCAAAAAACCAACCCACTGGCCAACAGATATACACAAAAAACCAGACATAATAGACTTCGGATTATGTAAGGGCTTAAATCCTCACCTCTTAAATGCTACAACAGCTGTAGAGAGATCCGACTACTCTCCAACCATCATAGAACTCAGCATCACAACCAAATTCACGGAAACACCACACAAGCTGACAGACAGTAGAAAAAATTGGCCAAAAGACCAACACCTGTTTACGGAACGGAAAAATCGGCATCTTTACAACGCAATTCTTTGCCTCAACCACTTTCGGGAAAAATGCAAAATTAGGTAAAATCTTCCTAATCGCTAATCCCAAACTCTTCGCAAAACTTCAAAACAACCTATACAGAAACAATACCATCTCTATTCACCAATTTTTATTCAAGTCAACATAGTAACATAGAGTAAGTTCACGAGATTTATAACAAAATTAAGGAAGTCATGGAAAACAAGGAGTATTGCATTGGACTATTCCTGGATGTAGCACAGGCAGTGTACAAAGTTAACCACGACGGCTTATTAGTAGAGAACAGAGAATTAATGCTTGCAAAATTCTTCAATATTCTGCACAGCTACCTACCAAATGGAAAATTGCGAGTCACATACAACAATTATTTTAGCAAGACGTACCAAATTAACGCGGGAGTCCCTGAAGGAAGTGTACTAGGTCCAGTACTATACCTACTGTATACGGCAGATCTCCCAACGAACAAAGAAATCACAACCACAGCATTCACCGACAACACGGCCTTAATTTTTTTCGCATAAAAACGTTTATGCAGCAACTCGTGTTATCCAAGAGCATATGCATTGACTGGACGAAAAAATGGGGCATTAAATTAAACGAAGAGAAAACCGAACAAATTACATTAACCCTAAAAAAGACGACCTGCAAGCCAATCAAAATTAACAAACAAGTGAAACTAGTTAATGAAGTCAGATACCTGGGATACCTGGTAAATGCACATAAACAAAAAGAAGAAGCAAATGAGATTCATTTTCAATAAAATGTACTGGTTGCTAAACAGAAAATCAAAGCTCAGCCTAGACGCAAAAATAGCAGTTTATAGAAGTGTTATAAAGTTAATATGGACCTATGGCATTCAACTCTGGCGAGCGGCAAAAAAATCCAGAATAGCTATAAATAAACGGGCACAGTCCAAAATAATCAGAGAAATGACCGGTGCACCGAGATATATCAGCAACAAAATTCTGCTTAGGGACACAAACACTAATGAGGTCGAAGGGGAAATTTCCAACCATCAGCTAGAAGTATTCTAACTAAGAAATTCGCAAGGGTCAAACTAAAGCATAAAATCCGATAAAAAGAAAACCACAAACAACAAATCGTCAGTCAATCGCAACAAATTACCAACAATGCGCACTACGAATTCTAAAACAAAAAACATCGCTGGCCAAGTGATCAACTCAATTATTGTAAACCCTGAAGACATTAAATCGGAAAATATTGAAGTAACACTGTTAGTCCTAACTCTCCTGATGGGACTACCATTCGTCTATCAACTATACGAGTATAAGGACTACAGGAGAGGCCTTAAAAAGAAGTACTCAAACAACCAACCAAACTCCCCACCTGGGCCATCATCATCCAGCATCAACCTGGGGAGAGTTGTCAATATCGAATGCACACAATAGCATCAACCAACAGTGCAATAGAGCTGCTTAGATGAGGAGTCTAATAGCATTCCACCACTACGTTAAGATCTGAAGTACTACATATTAGAGCTAACTAAGCTAATTCATGTACACAAAATCTATTATGTTGATTACAAAAAAAAAATAATAAAGGGTATCAGGTTCTCATATTTATTTAAAAAACAATTTGAATCGCCCTTAAACAAATGTTTCCTTCGCTGCCATTACGCTACCTACAGTTGTGATGAACTAATTATTATTTATTTGCTCTGCTTCTTTTGAAGTTAATATTGCATCGTTCGAAATCTTTTCCTTTAGTTAGCACATTTAACAGAAGTTGCGTCATCCATTTTGCGATATAATTAAGTACAGCGTGATAACTTTATTATTTTGTTAAGTTTAAGGTTTGGGCATAAGAAATTGTTGGTACGAATGATTAATACAACACTTGCGATGTGATTAATTACAATTAATTTATTGTGATGCGAGTAAATTTCTATTAGTATAGACAGGAGAAAGAGCTGTACACCAGACATGAGAGAAGCCATTATAAAACTGTATTTAAATAAAGAATTGAATTGATCTAAAATCATGGTTTGCAATGCTGTACAGCATTTTAAAATATCAATACACTTTCAGCTCGCTCTATTAGAAAACGATTGAATGGGAGTAAATTAATTGGAAGGACTGCAAGAAAAAAACCACTGCTTTCACTAAAACACCGAAAAGCAAGGCTTGTGTTTTCGAAGGAATACAAGGTTTAGACCATTTCATAGTGGAAGCATATTCTTTGGAGTGTTGAAACTAAAATTACCAGAATGAGATCCGATGAACAACAATATGTTGGACGCCCCGTGAACGAAGCCTTTAAAACTAAGTACAAAAGAGTTACTCCTAAGTATGGTAGATGTAGTATCATGCTTTGGAGATGTATGTTCCTTAAAGGCAATTCACACGTCCTCTCAGCCTTATGTGACCCCCAATTACACATTAACGACTGCACCAATCTTTTCTACACTGAACTTTTCTCCTGCTTATCGCAATGTGTCCCCTTCGAACCTTTAAGAAACCGCTCCACATCTCCGCCATGGTATGATAAAGATCTTCGTTCCATACGCAACAAGAGGAGCAAAATTGTGGTTTTCGTTCCTTCGTTCAAGGTCTGATTCTGACTACTCCTCGTAAGCCGCCGTCTCCTCCCTTTTCTCTGAACGTTGTGAATCCCTTTACAAGAACTACCTCAACAACATTAGGTCTAAGCTCATTTCTGATCCTAAACAATTTTATAATTTCATTAATTTAAAAAGAAAATCCAGCGGTTACCCCCCTACACTTAAAATTGGCGACGTATCTTTATTTGACCCCACAATTATTGCAAACCTTTTTGCCGATTTCTTCGCGAAATCTTTTAGCGACTTCGACTCCACCCCTAATCCCAACTATTTTTCCTTTAGCTATGTAGCACTGTCCTCAAACCTCCGTTATCACTATTGACATCGATCCTTCTCTAGTTGTCGTTAAAATCAGCGCTCTTGCTGATGATTTCGACCCTAGCCCCGATGATATACCCACAGTTGTACTGAAGAAATGCACTACCCACTTAGTTCAACCGCTTACCGCCCTCTTCCAACTCTCACTTTCCGAGGGGGCCTTCCCCGACCTCTGAAAAGATTCTTATATCACCCCAATTCACAAAAAAGCTTGTAAAAGCGATATTACTAATTATCGTCCTATCGCTAAACTTTCCTGCATTCCCAAACTCTTCGAAAGTCTCATCTATGACTCTATGTCATTCCACGCCAAGTCCATTTTATCATCAGTTCAACACGGGTTTTTCAAAGACCGATCTACATCTACCAACGTGACAACCTTCGAGTCACGCATCCTTGCAGCTATGGAAGGCGGTGCCGAAGTTGATGTCATTGCCACCGATTTCAGTAAAGCTTTCGATAAAATTTCACACAAAATTATAACCTTCAAACTGAACTACCTTGGCTTTCCTCGCCTCATTTTATGGATTAACTCCTACCTCGATGGCCGCCATTACATGGTTCGCTTTGACTCCTCGATTTCTAATCCCTTCGTATCCCATTCCGGCGTCCCTCAGGGCAGCCACCTTGGTCCCCTGCTTTTCATACTAGCCATCAATGACATGGTGAACGTTGTGAACCACTCTGACATCTTAATTTACGCTGACGACATGAAGATCTCCAAACAAATCTCTAACACACCCGACTCCTTCCTTCTTCAAAGTTTCCAAATGCCAATCGATCACCTTTTCCCGTAAACGTTCCTCCATTCCTCCCAAATCCTATCTGCTTTCAGGAGAATCCATACCTTCGGTCAACTCCCTTCGCGACCTTCGCGTTATCTGTGATAGTGAGCTTAACTTCCGATCTCATTTCGATCACGTCATCAGTAGTGCCAATTCTGCCCTAGGCTTCGTTAAAGGTTGGTCAAAAGAATTCTCCGACCCTTACGTATCTAAATCTCTCTACAATTTCTTCGTTAGGCCCATTCTTGAGGACGCTAGTCAGGTCTGGTCACCTTCCCAATCTTCAATCACCAACAGAATTGAATCAGTTCAATGCAGCTTCATTCGTTTCGCGTTGCGTGACCTTCCCTGGACAGACCGGCTCAACCTCCCTCCATATGAAAGTCGTCTTCAACTTATCAACGTTCAGCCCCTTTCCTTACGTTGTGATGTCGCCGATATTACCTTCGCCCATCAAGTCCTCTCTGATTCCATTGACTGTCCCGAGTTCCTACAACATATCCCTTAAATCATCGTACTAATTATGGTCACTTGGAACCCTTCACTAGAATGCTGCGCAAGGCTAATAGCTTTACTCTTTTTGACTTCCATATTGACAAAACATCCCTCAAGCAAGCTTTTTATTCGCCGAACCCACCCCCAAACTAACCCTTCCTGCATCCCCCTTAATATTTGTCTGTTTTCGTTGTTTAGTTTAGTTTAAGTTTAGTTTAGCTTAAATTTTAGTTTTTAGTCACATATTGTAGCTTGTATTAAGCGAACTGAATAAAATAAATAAATAAATAAAGGGGCAGGACCCTTACATCGCATACAAAATATCATGGAGTCAGCGAAATATATCAACATCTTAGAAAATGTGACGTTACTGTATGCAGAAATAAACTTGCTCGTCTTCTGGAAATTTATGCAAGACAATGATCCCAAGCATACGGCAAGAACTACTAAAGTATGGTTCGAGGAAAATTCTGTCAACCCGATGAAGTGGCCATCGTGCAGTCCAAATTTAAATGCTTTAGAAAACCTTTGGAATGGTCTAAAAGCGGAAGTTTCTAAACACTAACTGTGCCGAATTGTTTAAAATTCCTGAAAGTACTTGAAGAAACATAATCCCACAAAGATATCAAAATTTAATTACAACAATGCCAAAAATATGCAAAGCTGTAATTGCTAATAATGGTTCCCAACAAAATATGGAGAAAACATTACATAAAAATACAAAACTTTTAAATTGTTTTCATTATTCCTAAGTAGTTTGTTAATGAATTTTTAATGAAAAATTTATTTTTTAAGCCGAAAGCTCCATTACGTAAGCAAGTAAAATTCTTTTTATGTTTTTATATTAGCCTTATATTTAGTTCTTAAATATTATAAAAACTTTTTGCATTTTTGAAGGAAAAGTATAGAAAATATATAAAAAAAAAATATTAACCTGCACCTCGTTCCCCACAAGTGTATATACCCTAAACTTACGAGTATAAACGTTTAAGCTCGAACTCCGAATCACTAGCAATAATAAATACCGGGGCATAGGCTCCAATCAAACCTTTAGGTCTTCGACGGCATACCCGACTTCCGTTTTAGAGCTACGGTGCCATGGTCTTTGATGGTAACATGGTATGGGTTGTTAACAGTAACAACAACATTGTTGCTTTCAACAATTTCAGATAAATTCTGTTGGCAATTTATTTTGTTTAAAAATGTTAACGAAAATTATATCAGGCGGCTTAAAATAATAGTTTGTTGATTTTAACAACTCACATCTTGTTAAATCATTAACAACATGAACTTTTCGCTAACTCTTTTTTTTATCAAATAATGCAATTGAAATTTTTCTCTGTATAATTTGTAATTACTTCCATTAGACCGCTTCCCCCACTCTTGAAAAGCCATGCATTTAAATAAAAGAAAAAAAACAGTTTTAAGGTATTTATTATTATTTGAAAATATCCTCGACGAATTCATAAATTAAAATAAATTGTAAACGCTGCTCCTTATATTGACCATAAACATACATATTATGTTAAAAATACGACTCCCTAATACTATGAGCAATACTAAAGAATATTATGGATGTTGAATGACCCAATCTTCGTGCGTTTAAACACGGCGATCGAGTGTAGTCCACCTCTAATGAAGACTTCGAAAGCTTCAAAACGTGTCTATGGCGCGTTCATATGTAAAGGAGTATTTACTCCTCTCGGACTAGATGCTAAGTAGCAGGTAGACATTGCAGATGTAGAGCTTTAGCTACTTACTACGTACATGCACTTATTATTTTTGTCATAAGCTGTTCATCATATAGCTGTGTCGGTTCTTTGTATATAATACTCTATGTAAATTCGTTAAGTTAGAGATCAAGTACTTTCGTAAAAACTCAGTTATTATTACGGATATACCGATCGTATAGTATAGACGTGTTTAGCTTACTTCCTCACTAATACAAGACTAAGGTGAAAGATGCTTGTCGAATTCTTTTTATTATTTCTATAAATACCTGTCTAATTTTAAATAGTAAAAAATATAGCTCTACACACTCGACGCTTTTTTTCCAATAACTTTAATTAATACATGGTTGTAGTGACTGAGTGTAAAGGGTTAAATATTGGTCGTTATGGCACAAAATTTGCCAGACCTGTTTTCCTCACTTCAACTATTGATTATTTCATTTTGATAGTCTAGTAATTCGGCCACACCATACAATATCTCATACCGCTCATGTGGGACGGAGTATTGAGCATCAAAAATATTCTGTAGATAAAATAAGCTACCACGAGCCAAAAACTTTCATTGGCGATAAACAAAATCAAACAAAAGGTCTTTCATCTAAGAAAGAATTCGTTGAAAAGACACAGATTTTGTATTTAAGTAGAAGGCGAAACTTCTATTGTAAAAATTCGGCTTCCAGTTTCACACCTCAACCGTTCAATTTATCGGCATGACATTTTGTTATGCATGTATATACTTAACCTTCGCCAGCATATAGCATAGTTTTTTGGCATCTAGATATTATATATTATTATTGGATATAAACGTATTTGCAAATGCTACTTTAATGAAACGTCAGTCCCGTAGTGCGTTGCATGGAAATGTAAAATGTAATTCTTCCAATTGCACTTGAACTGAATAGAGCCTAGCGCAGTTTAGGTATTTACGCAGTTATCTCTATAACGTATAACGTGTATAACGTACCCTGCCTCTAATTTAATATTTGGGACAATTTATTTATTATTATTATATCAAGGCAATGCAGGGCAATACATAACGCTTTTATTTTTAGTCACACAAAATCTGAAAGCTCTGCGAATTTCCAAATGTCGACCAAAAATTCAAAAATTCGTCAACCCATTCGATAACGGATTACTTTTCCTCTGTAATATTAAATGTCTAGATTACATAATGTAATATAATTCATCATTTCGTAAATAATTTATCACAATTTCTTTAATACCATCATATATATAAATTTTGTAAAAAATAATCTAAGGTAATGAAGTAATGCATTAAGATTTCGTTCCGTTTATCATTAAATTTCCTCGGTTATTTAACATGGAAATATAACAGTACATTATAAACCCAGATATTTTTCCGAACGAATCAATAAACAATAAAATATATGACAAAAGACAGCACTCCATGTCAGTGCTTTTTTTTAATTTCCCAGTGAAAGGTAAAACAAATTGCAAAGTAATATATGTATGTCATTATTATATAATAAGTTGGTGTGTTCAAGTCATTCCCATTGCAATATTGGTATTAAATCCAAATAAATCGCAATCAGTTTTAAACTTAAGGGTTAAGTCGCGCATTTAAATAATTTTGGGTATTTTTGTACTTACATAGTCCGAGTGATGTGCCAACCTTTCCGGATACATTAAAGACGTTGTAGTCAAAGAACTTTTGTTTAACAAAATTAGTCTCAGCAGGTTGAGATCTCGTAAGCACAGCGGACATCGGTGACGTATTACTGGTGGTTGACTCAGGAGCAGAGGCATTTATGCCTTGCCTATTGAACACCGCCAAAAGAGCCAATATGAACGTGAGTACCCAATAATTCGTCGTGAAGCAGAAGATACTAAAGTGTCGTAAATTACCTAGGCCCTTTGGCACCTTAAAATTTTTGACCATTATCTTGAAGTTGCTCAAGTCAATAAAGTACACTTTTCAGAAGCGTATCTACAAATGCTGCGTAACAATACACAAAACAAAACAATCCGCGAGTGGGAAGAACACAAATTTATCAAAGAGAAAATCTGATAAAAACATCCGATTCGTGCAGCCAATGGGAGCACGTGTTCGGCAGTTGCCTCCTGCTCGCACCGGCGCTTGCTCTCTTCACGACACTGGACTAGAAAACCAATATGATGGGGTTATGTTGCACTTTGTAGCATATGCTTTGATGCACCGGGAAACTACTTCTCACACATAATTCCTTCATGCATGTGACAAGAACTCATTTATAAATAAGCACGCACCGTTACACACTATGGCGCAGAATCCTACGTCCAAAAATTGCTCAAGCAAAGGTGATTTGCGATTTTTTACTCGTTTTACCTCAGATCATCGGTGTTAATGCGGAGAAATTCAGCGAACTAGTTGGGCGGGCTTGAAAGGCAAGTACAACGAAACAGTGAACGTTGGCATGGACAGTAATACAAGCTGGCCCACTTGAAATTGTACTATGGGCAGAAAAGCAGAAAATTTACTTTGGAAAGAGAAAACGTCACGATTGCGCTAAACGTAGTAGTAATTATAAAACTTTTGAGCAGACACAGCGCGCAATTCACACTAAGCAGAGGCAGGGAATTCGCACTGAGTTCGATTAACAACCTCGCCACACGACAAATACTAAAATGAGCAAACGGCGAAACGAACAGATCAAAAGGACAGACAGCAGCGGCACCACTCAGTTTAAATCTGAAGAGCAACAGAAAACAATTTTTCCGTGGCTAGTTCACCGTTGCTTTCTTCGAAGGAAGGTGCGAGGGGAATCCGTAAAACAGTCAAGGCTGTATAGAGTACGCCGCTTTCCAATGACATTACACTCAAATGAAACCCAAAGATCATCTAAATATAAGATGTGGGACTTTTTTTCACCTTGGTCCCGTTAGCCCACCGACCTTGTAGATTTTGCTAAAAGTAAATAGTAGTAAAATGCTTACTTGTGAGAAAAAAACAAAAATTTAGGGGGAAACGGAACGAAAATTGGAACCACGTTTCGCCTGGTAGAGCAATGCACACGTTCGAAGGCTTTATCGCGCCTTTAAAATACACAGTGAAAAAGTGTAAACAGCCTGCACCCTGTATATATGCTTTGTGTGTGCTGCATGCCTTTTCCTCATTCTCGATTCAAAGTTTTCCTATGCCTGCACATTGCGCAGAGACGGCACTAATAACATGTATGCATAGGCACACAGCGAGACAGACTTTATCGCGCCTTTAAAAATGCATGGTAACAAAACGCTGCACATTATTGATTACACTTACTAGTGCTGTAAATGAGAATATTTCGTTGCCTATTCTTGTCTCGTTCTTATTGAAATTGAGATAATGCATGGGACGCAGTTGTTCTTTGCTTATTTATTTAAAAAAATTTCCTCAGGCTGTTTTAGAAATTCCATATTGCTTTGATCACACGTGCCGAGTGAAGCGGCGAGGCAGGAAAATGCTTCTCCGCCGAATTAGTGATGTGGGTGAGTTAGTGTTCACAAGTATTTTTTAAAATTCACACCGAGTGAGACAGTCAGTTCAATTCTGTTAAGACTATATTTCGGATTTTGCGCTTCTGAGAATGAATGTCCAACATTTAAACACATTGTTAGAAAATATTACTCCATTGATACACAGGGAAGTTACTGTCATGAGAGAAGCTATACCTGCAAAGTCTACACTATGGTACAAGTAGCGTCATCCTATTTAGCGACAGGTATCAGCTACTGTTATTTGCAAACTTTTTACAGAATATCTCGGATTGTAATATCATCATTTCTACCGGAAGTCATGGATGCAATATTTGACTATTTGAAAAATTATTATTATTACGTAATTTTTTCTTACAAACATCATTTTGTGAATTAAGGGCTTTTTCATTTATTTCAAACAATAAGAAAACACCTAAAATTAAATTTGTGAGCATCTTATACCGGTTTCAAAAGCTGCAAAAATATGGTAGCTGCTGCTACCAGGTCTTTAGTGCTCACAGAATTTGGTGTAGCATTGACTTTATATATGAAGGATATATCATGGGAGCTGGTGTAGTATTCATCGTCTGTGGTGAAGAGACTGCACAACTGTGTGGTGGCTGTGGCACAGACTATTTCTAAAGGATGTTTAGGTTATTTGTGGTGTAGTTGCCAAAGAAGATTCATTTAATTGATAAATGTTAGAAATATCGTTGTTGAAACTAGCATCAGTAGTATTTGAAAATACAGAGGATGGCCTTTGGTTGCCGTAATTCAGAATAAGTTAAATTTTGCATTGTGCTAATAAAGGATTTTCTACCGATAAATTTTTAAGTTGCAATGCAACTTGTAATTACATAAAATGCAGTTTCGTTCTCAGAATTAACAGCTTCGTTTAAACCTTTCACCTCAGAAACAACTTGAACTATACCTCTAGTCCTCTTCTTATCTTGAGCAATATTTCTAGTGTTACTATTATAGTAGTTGCTGGTCGTAATTCCACTAACGCAGGTATAAATAGGTAGTTCTTGATTGTCGTTTGACTGCGAGGAGATAGCAGAACCACTTTCTTGAGAACCAGTGTCTTCATAAGTTGGGCGACGATTTTATAAATTAAAAAAATAGCATAATTTATTGTTTCAGACATCGGAGAAGAATGAAGAATGCAAAGAGAAAGAAGCAGGCTTCAGAACTAGGTAGAATTTCCCTGGTTGCTACGTGATGATTCAAGTTTCACCCAACTGTGAAAGTGAATATTTTAATTACAAGTGCTCCAACAGTGTGATCTTTATGACTGTTATTGAACATTACTATTTTTTTCACTATGTGAATATTGGGGCAAATGGAAGAAACTCAGATGGAGGGATTGGCAGATAACGTAATAATCTTGAGAACAACTTGTTACCAAAAGGAGGTATTTTGGTTGGAGATGACGCGTTTCCATTCAAAACCATACCATAGTGGCGCAAATCTTACAACAAAACAAAAAATATTTAAGTTCAGAGTATCCAGGGCACGGACAATCTTCGAAAATGCATTTGAAAGTGTTAAAATTATACATCAATACATCAATTCGTTAAATGAACGGTTGTTTAAAACGGTAGAGTTTAATACGATTTTGAATGGAGAAAACCTTAGACAGGAGTATCTTAACAAAGTTACGACTCCTATAGTGCAGAAAATAGCCGAAATGGAGACGGAAAAAAACAGCTATAATAATACATATGAGGTTTATTAAATTTTATTTCGAAAATCTACAGCCTTTGGAATCACAGCAATATATTGAATATATACAGATAAATAACACGGAGCACAAGATGGATGAAGACTGCAACCTAACTTTTATTAATGAGAAAGAAGAAGAAATACCCGGCTATAGACATATGTAAGCGAGCTATAATGTATGATAGTAATAATTAAAAAAAAGATGTTCAAATCGATGATTGGTTTCTTATTTAAGATACCTTATAACCCTATACTGAAATTCTCTGATTATTACAATTGTTCCCTATTAAAAACATTATTGTTGATTATTGAATTGTGCCTTTAAATTTATTTACTGCAAACAAGAATTAAGATTATTTGTTTTCTTACAGGCAGCAGAGGATATTTTTCTTTTATAAATTGTAAAATTAATATTCTAAGCTCCTTATCTGCCATTTATCCGCCAATTTTGAGTTAAACCTTTGCATAAACTGTGTAAAGAACTAACTTAAAAATTCCATTTACGCAGTTATAACAACAGTAACAAATAAAGGATTGGTAAGTTCAAGGCTACTACAAGCGTGATATTATTATTTGATAACAAATAAATTATTTTTTATATTCCTTTTTTATGTCGAATAATAATGGCGAGTTATTCGATTATTTACCGTAGAGAATGGTCATTAATCGGTATTCGCTATAAGAACTATTCGCAGCATCTCTAATTATCATCATCAAAGAACCCCAATAAAACTCGGTTATTATTTGACAATATTCTTTTGTTTTGAAATTTAACATCGTCTTTTAAATCCGTAGGGTACTGAACTAAAATCAGGTAAACATTTGCGTTTTTCGGCCTTGGCTCTGTATATTTTTACTTCGGGGGCTGATATTTCCTCTGTGCGTCGCATGTTTTGCGAAATTATAGGGATATTATATCATATTTTCCATAGAGTCAAGATTCACAAGTTCTGAAGTCTTATGATCTAAGTGTATACCCTTTACCTTATTTATTGCTTTAAATTTATTTTCTTTTGCGTTGAAGTATTCATACGCTATTCATTGATGGTCAAATGCTTGGCCATTATGCACTATAACAACCACCTTCTTGAATAATTTTCGTTGATTCAGTAAATACTCTATTCTGAACAGGACTAGCTTTTAAAATCTGTTGTCTTATTCCACATTTATCACATATAAGCAGATCTTTTTCAATACAGTGCTCGCATCGCTGTTTAAAAACGCATAGATTTGGTTCATGCAGTTTAATTTCTCCCATTGATCGTTCTTGAATAAGTTTTTCTCCCAGCACTTTTTCCTGTCGTGTCTCTAAATCGTAGAAAACAAAAAGAGTATCTTTCATACACGGTTTACGATTATCCTGCTGAATAAAGCATAAATGTCCTTGTGGTACATACATGAATTTAATCGGCTTTGTAGATTTGCAAACAATCCATACATCTTTTAATCTGTTCACACACAGTTTTCCTATTTAATGATCCGAACGCTTTGTGATTATCGAAGCATTGCTGGCCTTTCAAACACCGATTGCAATCTGAGCAATTGATTTCGAGTGTTATTTTATAACATTCAGGTGATTGCTGACAGCTGGGGCATGTTCCCCCACATCTATGATCATTCTTAGTATTATAGGGTACATGACATTGCTCACAGTAATAACTACAGCGAAACGCTGCCGTGAGTGAGGTTATAACATTATAATGATTATTGTGATATAACAGATTCAATCTGAGTTCACCGCTCTGTCCTTCAAAAATTACATCTTGCCCTTTACTTCCGTATTGATAAACGACAATTTGATATTCTTTCAGATGATTTTGAAATTGTTGAAGTTCAGAAATTCCCGCACCTTCAGTCGAAGTATGAATTTTTGATTCTGTCAGCAGTTTTGAAACCAGCTGATTTTGTAGTTTTCCAATATTTCTTCTAATTTTCCTATAGTTGACATCTTTCTTTACATTAGCGATTGCAACCACTAAGGCTCGGAGTAAACAAAGGTTGTCCTTATTCTCTATCACAACAAGACCCTTTCTCATGGCGCACTCTTCAATAAAAGTATTATATTTATTAGAGCGATTATTTCCTCGTCCTTGCGGTAAGCGCACCGATGTCACACCCAAACAAAACGTATCTGTACTTAATCCTAAAATAAAAAAATTCGATAGAAAACCTCTATCAAATCACCCACAAATATATAAAAATATACCTTCATAGTTGCTTTGAAATATTTTCGAAATCTTTTCCCAGATATCCTCTACTATAATTTCCGAAGCGGGTCTAAAATTCACCCATCCCGAGCCCTTCTCCTTAAAACTGTTTCCACAAAAAGTAATTCCAAAACCTTTTGATATAGGTTATGTTGTCTTTTGTAATAGTGAATTTTTTCATCTTTCAATAATTTGCTTACGTCTGAACACTTGAAATATCCAATACAAATGATTGAGCGCAGTCGTATAGGGGCATTTTGTATTAATCCACCTCACGAAAATTTATTCGTGATCGTGGATAGAAACGATTTATTCGAGAAAATATTCGAAGATGTAGCGATTATAAATCAATATTAAAATTTTGTCTACTATACGATTAAAAAAATATATCGATATGCACAACTAAGTGGGTGAGAATGCCTATTATAGGCTATCGATATTGATTTAATAATCATACCCATTATATATTCCCGATATTTAATTAATATTTTTTTTTTTATTTATTGGTTTGAATTTTTAAAATACTATTATTCATTAAATTGCACACCCGAGCCATTGCCCTGATACCAGGCGACCATAAACTCCAGCAATACAATTTATCATACAAAAAAAAAAAAACAAACCAAGGCTCAGATCAACGGCCAGTCAAAATTTTCACGAGACCCATCGTGTAAGAACATTTCACGCAGCTCTTATCAATCATATTCATCTACACTCATTCAGCCAGCGAGCAGTTGCCCAGGCACTCTGTCTCCCATGCTACTTTGATTCACACGCTGGGCATGACCGAAGGAAAAATAAAATTATATTTTTATATCGCTCGATCGTTAAAGCGCATATATACACAAATTAAATAGTAACATGAAACCTTGATAGACCCGCGACTAACATACAAGCCTCTTAAACTGTCGATCCAGGGTTCAATCCCCCAAAGCCACATAGCTTGCTTTTTAATTCATTAAATTTCCAGCGTTACCAAATTCTCGCGACAGATGGCGCTATCGACCCACAACGTCTGACTATTCGACCAAGATCCAGAGACAGAGATATCTGGCCAACGGACCAAACCTTCCCATCCCATCCCCCTACCCCTGCAGCCCGCCAACAGCGATAGTGAGAGAGAGACAAAGATGTTGGGCCAACCGACCAAACCATCCCATTGCGATAGTGAGAGAGAGACAGAGAGAGAAAGACAGAGACAGAGATGTGTGGCCAGCCAAAACATACCCAAACTTTATTTTCTGGTGACGTGACAGATGTTTGGCCAAAGCGCCCTAATACCTACTATTAAAACTATATACATATAACAAACTCACACGACTTCCCAAATCTGGATATTTGTTCAGTTATAGCTGATACTCCAGATGCGAGTAGTACCACACACACGAGGGAAGAAACCCCAATTTTAGAAGTACCAATGCTGAAAACGCCTATAAACTATTTTCAAAATTAAATATACTTAAAAATAGTACCTTTGTCAAAAAGGGCACCCAAACTACTCCCAAACTTTCTCAAAATCGAATCGTAAAAGACATCTCCGAAAATGATTTTGAAATAGAAGTAATAAACCTTTTCAAGGAACAGTCACTTAAAAAACGCTCGAGTTAAACATAGACAGGACACAATTCATTGTAAAACTATCCAAAATGCTGAGAAGAACCTTCAGTAACTCAAAATTTAAAACAATCCTTTGCCAACGAGTGCTGGAAAACATTAAAAGTGTACATCACCAAGCAGCAATCGTAAAACAATAGCATGAGGGTGACACAAATCAAGGTGGCATACTGGAAGCAGAATCCTGAACAAAACGAAGCTTCTACTACCCAAACATTAAACAAACGGTTACAGATTTTATTAATAATTGCAACCAAAACGGAAGTTTACAGTTACCCCTACACCAAAAACACCCTTTCGAAATTCTCTACGCGGACACATTTACTATAAAAAACCAAAAATTTCTGATCGTAATCAAATTTTCGAAATAAGGCCAGACATATGCTTTACACAATCTAACAGCAATACATGTAGCAAAAGCTTTCATAAATTTTATAACACATCAGGGTGTACCAAAACTCCTAGTATTAGACAATGGCACAGAAATAAAAAATAGTATACTGAAAGATTTTACCACACTTCATAAATTAAAAGTTCATTATATAACCCCATTGAACCAAACTCTAATAGTACAATTGAAAGGCTTCACTCTACAATCACTGAACATCTCCGAATATTAAGTGAAACCAAAAAAGAGTCAAACATCCTGAATCAAGTGCCATTCTATTCTATATTCTATTCTTTGGTATAAACATTCAATCCAGGCCAATTGATATTATTAATGGCCACCTAGATCCTCAAAATCCCTTCAACTACGCAACACAGAAATTCTATGAACAACGAAGACACCATCATGATACAGCCCTTACTGCTACCGTCAATCGAAATTCACCTACAATCAAAAACTTATAGGCATTCGATGTTAAAAACATACTATTGGATTAGTATACACGAATTATATAGAGAACAGCAAGCCATTCAGAAAATTTACCCAAAAAATACCTTAAAAAATTGGAGTACCCTTGCTTCCTGTGTAATAATTGCCATTATACTTCTTTCCATAAACATTGATATAAATTCATATTCCCAACACCAAAACGCAGCAATAATCAACAGGAAACGCCAAAAGATACTACTCTACAAACTCTACCACAGACGAACCCATTCGCGCAGGATTTAGAACCCTAAGAGTCGTCTCCGCAAGGACTTTTCTGGTGAGGAAGCAGTTACATCATCCTCCATGCTAACCTTGAAATACAATAATATTCGTATGCACCCGTCACTTTCAAGAATTTCAAATGCACTGTGGCTACCAGACACATCAATGCACACACAACACACACAATTCACATCAATATCCGACGAACTTAAGTACCTACACAAAGCAATATTATAGAAATCCATAGATTTTTTTTTTTGAAGATATTGCCCTTTGAATGTTGATGGATAGTACCTATCTAAGCTTCTTGTACCTTGACAATTGTTTTGGGTACTGCCGGTGCTTCTACCGAAACCCTCAATGACTGGCTGAAAAATAAGGTTAGTGAAATCTGAAAGAAAAAAGGGAGATTGTTAAAAACCGAGCTAGTTCTCGAGACTGATTCCCGACTCATTTATTACTATTTATAACAATTCACTTTCAACTAATACAATTAAAATATGACAAAGTGCATTACCTAAAAAAATTACATTAACCCTTTCACTGCCATATGGGTGACATACAATAGCTTATTCAGCTATTGTATGTCACCCATATGGCAGTGAAAGTGTTAATGAGATTATCGCTACTCCCGTGGGATAGTAGCCAGCTTGCACTTTTCACGCAGCAAGCTCTCACGCTTCCCCGGCTGTCTGGGGAGTATGATGAAATCGAAATATGATCACCAGTATGGGTGCGCGCATACTGGTGCATGAGAACTTGCGACCGGGAAAAGTGTAAGCTCGTCAAAATGACACCATCGATAAGTTGTTGAGAATTCTTCTTCAAATTATGGAATTTACAAAAAATAAAATTTTGTGGCAGGTATAAACATCCTCCCCGCCGTTGAATTACTGATTCAACATTTAACTACTTAGCTTATATCTACATGTTGACGGTAAAATCGTCGGTCGTTCTTCTTCGTAGATGAGGGGTCGGCTTCGCGTTGGTAATTGGCTTGCATCTATTGGGAGCTATTGTAAGCTCTTAAAATGACATAAGTTGGTGAGAACTTTCATTTCATCCGATTCAACTTACGGAATTTACAAAAAATGAAATTTTGTTGCAGATATGAACAGTTTTTGTTCAGTTTTAGATCAGAACTTGAACCCTCCCATCCGAACCCACCCGTCCCTTATTCTCCTACCAAACCTTCGTTTATTGACCCCCTTCCCCCGCCCGTTGTCAAGCTCACCATGCAATCTGCTGGGTCCACCGAAGGACGTTCTTTCTTGTCCCACTTTCGCGACACAGGATCTATGATAACGTTCGTCTTCTCCTAGCTTACCTCCACGACAAACCAGACTCTATTTGTATCGACGGTAAACCAAAACCAATGTGCTGGTTTCAATTCACCAGGAAGGCTTTTCCACTGACCTGGCTACTCTTCGTGAGCTCTTTTACAACTTTCACGTTGAATTAGGCATTTCTACCAATAAGGAGTCTTCTGACCTTGCTACTTTCGCTTCCTACGTCAGCTCTCGGCTCTCCCACCTCCAAAGACCCCGGCACGATCACAAATCTTATTATAGTTTCTAACCCGACCGGCTCTCCTTTTCCTATCACTCCCCCCCTACCTGCCATTACCGAAACTAACTTAACTTCCAACATTTATAGTAACAAATTATTTCCCGTGGATTTTTCTGTTTTCATGCCAATGCCTGCGACGGTGACTTAACCCCTACTAACCGCGGCGTACTTCTCGCTGTGCATAACCGTTTCGGTTCCAACCTTCACACTTTCTCTAATTCCTCAAGCTGTAACCTTGTCACGCTAACTGGCAAATTCCTGTATATACTCTGTGCTTACATTCGCCCCTTCCAACCGATTGAGTCCTACAAACTTGCCACCGATGCGATCGATTCTAACTTTAATATCCTTGGACCCAATGATGAAGTCATCGTTCTTGGCGAATTCAATCTCCCCCATCTTGAATGGCGTCGGTATGATCACGATCTCTACTACATCCCTTCTAACACCCTCTCCAATAAAGGAGACTGTATTACCCGTTCCTTTCTCATTTTTAATTTATTCTAATATTTAAGTAAACTTATTGTCAGTAGCTTGTATTAAGCGATTAATAAACAAATAAATAGATATGAGCAGAAATGCAGTTTATTCAACAAGAATAATTACTTATAAAGGAAATATTTGTTTGTAATTTTTTTACATACATGTAAAGGGTCTTTCATTAAGCACTTCCTATCTTTAAATTTAAATAAAACAAAGTGTGTGAGAGATATCATCGAAATTTTTTATTTGTTTGAAAGGCTTATTGATGCCATTAGGCACGGAATATTATATTGTTCAAATGTCCGCCGCGGCTTCTCTGGGTGGCACGAATCCGAAATATCCAAATTTCCATGACTCTGGCGCATAAATCAGGCTGAATTTGATCGATGGCATGGGTTATGTTGGCTTTGAGGGCCGCAATGGTTTCAGGTTTGTTTGCATAGATCTGCGACTTAAGAAAACCCCAAAAGAAAAAGTCGAACGGCGTCAAATCACACGATCTCGGCGGCCAGCTTACATCACCTTCACATGAGATGACCATGCCCTCAAATCGCTCGTGCAAAATGTCCGATGTGACATGACCTGTGTGGCACGTAGCGCCATCCTGTTGAAACCACATGTAGTTGGTGTACATATCATCTAATTCTAGCCAAAAGAACCTTGTTGACCTGTAGCGCTCGCCGTTGATGATTATGTCGACCGTAAAATGGGCGAAGCGCGCGTAACGTTGCCTGAATAGAACACCCATTTTGATAAAATAATTTTATCATTTGCGTGTGTTGTTGAACACTGTATCCGTCCATGGTGATTTGGCAAAAAAAAAAACTGAATAAATGACAGACAATGTGACAGATATACCTTCAACAACTTTCAAGGTCGGAAGTTCCTATTGGAAAACCCTTTATATGGCGGAAGAGCATTTGGTTCCGAATAATCGATATTTCGCCAGAATTTCTTTAATATTTTTAGCTTACATTGGGTGAAAGTACCTATAGTTCTTGTGATTTTAATTTTATAGAACTGAAATGTCCCTAGAATGCAAAAAATCTGGTTTGTTTCAATTTGTCTGGAGAATATATTTGTACCACTATACAATTTGGAATAAATGTCGCGACTGTCAGACCGCTTACGCACGCATGCAAAAGCCCAGTTCACGGCTTGTAAATATCGAAGATTTTTCATTGAAACTCCATACAAACAATGACTCAAATCGATTGCAAAAACAACTTTATGTTTTTAAAAATGTATATTTTTTTTCTCGAAGTGGTTTGCGCCATATGGGGTACTACTGAACCCACAGCGTAATGTCCGACACGTATTTGGCCCGTTTTATTTGGGGTTATTAAAAAATTCGTCGTTGGAAATGCGAATGCTGATTTTAGAATCCAATTGTATGGAATCCGTATTCAAATTCGCGCAGACGGATTCCGCAATAATTATCATTTTCAGCATTTTACTTCGTGATTATATGCTTTCAGCTGAACAGCAATTACACTCAGTTGCAGAAATTTAACGTCTAAGTACAATTATTCCAAACCAAATAGCTCTAGCTAAAGGGAAAGTTTTATAATACTCACCACATACGGTAATTTAGCAGGTTGGTAATCGGTGTATACGCAAATTTTGATATTGCTTAAAATATAAACAGATTTTGCAGTTTAAGTAAATGTTTAATTGGTATAAAATAAAAAATCGAAACCAAATAAACAATACTACTAATCGATTATAAACAAACATCCAATACAAGTCTCTACGATCATGTAAAAGCCTGAGGAATAATGAACCTGCCCTTCGCTGACTGGCTCCGTCTATTTCTTGACAACCTGTATAACGTCTTCATCATGCATAACATGATTAATGCCAACTCTCTGCGGGGAATATTTCGTGGAGGTGCCCCACACCAAGGCATATTTAAACTGTGATGCCAAACTCCTGTGAATTGAGTGGCATACATGTTCTACCGTGACTCCCTAAAAAAATCCACATACACTAAGATTTTATTATATTACTTTTTTATTTACCTTTCTTAAAATAAGACCATCGTCAAAATCTGGAGGTGCACCCGGCTTTTTGGTGTACACCCGTATTAGTTGGAGATAATCCCACAGAACTTCTAGCAAGTAATCCAAGTTCAACTTCATGTTGCAACTAACTACAACTGAGTGTGGTTGTCGGGCCAATCGATCGACCTCTTCTATGGAAATCTGATCAATTTTATTGTAGACGTAAATGCAAGGCAAATAGACACGATTCGCTGTGACGACATCGATGAATTCATCCTCGGTGCAGTCCTCCCTAAAGAGAACCTCTGCATTGAAGATCTTAAATGAATGAAGTATTGTTTGCACCATTTTCTCATTGCATCTGGTTAAGGTGCATGTTGCATTGAAACTGAGCCCTCCACCTTTTTTGATTTTAAAGTAGATGTTCGGTTTACGCTTATTGAGCCTAATACCAACAGATTCCAATTCGCGTTCTAGAAGATCACGATGCACATTAGGTTTTGTAGCATCTAGCATCATAACAACTAAATCAGCCGTTCTTGCAACAGCGATTACCTGCCGACCACGACCTTTTCCCTAAAAGATTCCCATTAAAGAACTAAAAGGCACGTAAGTAAGTGCACTCACTTGCGCTGCACCCTCAATGATTCCAGGTAGATCAAGTAATTGAATGTTGGCCCCTTTGTACTCTATTACACCAGGGATACATGTAAGCGTGGTGAACTCATAACTGGCGGCTTCGGATTCAGTTTTTGTCAGTGTCGAAAGCAAAGTAGACTTCCCCACAGACGGGAAACCGATAAGCGCAACCCGAGCATCACCACTTTTAAGGACATCGAAGCCATCACCCTTTTCACCTTTCTTAGGCGGCTCAAGTAATTGCGATCTGTACTTTGCTAATTTTGCTTTTAAAAGTCCTAAATGGTACTCGGTCGCTGAAATTTTCATCAAAAAATTAGGACATTGCTATAACCTCAGCCTAACCAGTAAAAGTGAATTTACCTTTATTTTTTTGAGTTCGAGCAATTTCCTTTTCAATCTCAGATATTTTCTCAAGTATCCCCATCGCGTTTATCAAAACTAACGCAGAAATTGAGTGGAATTCATTTAAATCTCCGCAAGAACTCACACCAAGCAACGTCGGAAAGACGGTGAAATGACAGCCAGCTGACATTGGCTGTCATTCACCACTAAATTCGTAGAAATATAAGCTAACACCAATGACCACCATCATCCATATGGACCGTTCAATTTTTAGTCCCAAGTCATACATATCCAATGTACCGCTTATGTGCATGATTTGGTATTATAAAGGGAACGGTGAGATTTTTTTCCCCCCTCTTTCACTCTCAGGCAATCACATCACGTAAAATGACGTCAAATTAAGGGTCTATACACAGGCATATAAATAAAATAGACCGCTCATGTACACGGTCTCCTCTTTTTCGCTCTCACACAATGATATCTCGTAAAATGACATCTAATTAACGTACTTTAATGTCAGATATGTAGCCTGTTTATTTATTAATTAATGGATTTATCGAACTCAGGACTTTCAGGGAAGTTACATTAATATTAAAATAAGTTTCAGGGCTGATTTTATTTATTTTAAGTTTCTAGAATTTCCTTTTGATTAAGGAATGGATTTTGGATGGTGCAAACATCAAGAAGACTACAGGACGCAGTGTAATAAACGTACGCTAAATCGAGGTATTGATCACTCGGGATTGGGATTCTTAAAATTTAGTTGCCTTATGCTAAATACACATGTTAATGAAATATCATTTTAATAATCCCTGAAGCCTTCCACCCACGATAAGGTTTCACTCGCTGGAAGGAACTCAAAAAAGAAAAAAATATTAATATACACTCGGTAGAAAAAGTCTGCGTTCACCCACTACCAATCAGCTTAGAATGTTAAAAATTCAAAAACAAAATAATATTTCCCAGATATGTTTGCACCTATTTATTACATATTTCTTGAGAATTTTATACAAACAAATTTATTTATTTCACTTGAACAGTTTTCTAAATAAGGGTACTTTTCAAAGAAAACAAACAAAAGTGAGGCAGAAAAAGTCTGCGTTCACTTGCAACAAAAAAAATACAATAAATAATATTAAATTATTTCAAAATTAATTAATAACTAGTGGGGTATCCTCGATTTTTTAGGACCTCTTGGAGTCTTTTTGGCATCGAATTGATGAGTTTCGATGTCTCCTCAGCAGTTGTCTTCACCCATTCCTCTTTGAGAACAGTTTTCAGCATTTCTTTATTTGTTATTGAGTGTTGTCGAATTTTTCTCTCTAAAGAATCCCACAAGTGCTCGATTGGGTTTAGGTCTGGTGATTGTGGGGGTGTATGTAGCTGTTTTGGGGCATTATACAGCAACCAAAGTCTTACAATCTCAGCTATATGCTTCGGATCATTATCATGTTGGAAGCAAAATTCTGCACCTAAGCCCAGGTTTCTAGCACTTTCCTTCAAATTTCTTTCGTCGAGATAATCAAATTTGTTCATCGTAGATTCAATAAATTCTATTTTCCCAACACCATTGCTGGCCATACACCCCCAAACCATTACTCCACCGCCACCATGTTTTACAGTGGGTAGCAGGTTTTCTTTTTGGAGGGCTGTTCCTGATTTTCTCCATACTATTTTACGTCCTTTTATGCCGAAAATGCAGAATTTACTCTCATCTGCAAACACTACATTCCTCAAAAACTCTATTGGCTTAGTAATGTGCTCCTTAGCGAAGGTAATGCGTTTTTGTCGGTTAACTCGTGAAATGAATGGTTTCCTTCGAGCTACCCGTCCGTGGTATCCAGCCTTTTTCAGAATTTTTCTGGCAGTAGCAGGACTAATATTTTTGTTGAATTTTTCCTTTATTTCAGTAGCTATTTGGGATGCACTCTGTTGTGGATTTTTTTTTACTGTTGACACGACATATCTTCTTTCCCTGCAGGACAACTTTGATGGACGGCCGGAACGAGGCTTGGAGGTGAATTCTCCCGTCGATTTAAAATTATTTATGACCCTTTGGACGGATGAATATTGTCTTCCCACTATTTTTGCAATTTCTCTGTTGCTTTCCCCCTCTTTCCACAATTTTATTATGATTTTTCTTTCACTTACATCAATTTCTTTCCTTTTACATTCCATGGCAAGAAAAAAATGAATTCACAAAATATATCCTACAAGAAATTACTTAACCACCTGACGGAATAACTAGTAATGAATGATAAACCCAACAAATTTCTATAAGGGTGCATTTGAAACGGTATATTCCGAAAAATTGTGCAATTCAACAGATGAACGCAGACTTTTTCTGCTTCGCTTTTGTGTGTTCTCTGTAAAAAGTGCCGTTATCTAGAAAACTGTAAATGCGAAAGAAATGAATTTGTATGTGTCCGGTTCTCCAGAAATATGTAATAAATAGATGAAATAAATTCCCGGAAATATTTGCTCGTTTTTGATTTTTTAACTGCAAAAGCAAATTTATAGCAGGTGAACGCAGACTTTTTCTAGCGAGTGTATATATATAAAATCAATAAAATATATTTATATAGATATATCAATATCTCCTATGCTCAGCCCCAAGGTACTACACAACAACAACTACAACTTTCTCTATAGATCCTTTTAATGGGGAATCTGTTAATATAAATATATGTTTAATTATAAAGTTAGAAAATCAATGAGTAACTTACTTAAACAAGATTCCTGGGCATCCTGGCACGATACAAGACTCCATTTCTTCCTTTATGTCCTTTATTTAACTCTATAATAAAAACAATTTAATCAAATAAATTTAAAAATGTATGAATAAACTTACCGATTTTTGTATGCTTTTACACGTAATAAAAACTACACTCGAAATACCGAATCAAACGTATTAAAATATATTTGCAAAACAAATCACAAATATAAAGCAAACGTCAGATAAATCGCTATACAATTCATTTTAAAATATAAAAGATATTGTTCTTCGCTTTCAGTCAAATGAATAAACAATTCCTGGAAGCTTTTAAATTTAGCGGCTAATTACACAAATTTGGCGCTGTGTTTAATAGCTTGCTTTTATATCGAATTTTATTAAATAAAACACAATAATTATTGAATCAATCACATTTATTTATAATATATATATGCATACAGAAAACATCAGTCGTATCTCATGCAGAAAGTAGACATGTTGACTACCGTCCTATGACAATCTCATCGGTGTTCTCATCTAAAAAGTAAGCGATCGTAGTTATTGTCATCAATGAAAAATTCTTTATTCTCAGCAGGGTACGTAAAATATCGCTCACGAACGAAAAAAATATAAAATTCCCTTATTTGTTTCGCTCGCGAACCGAATTTCCATTCGTTTAGGGAGAGCGAATGCAATCGCCTTATACCCAAAGATCATGAATTACTAGATGGGATACTCTCTATACAAGCTTAAAGCTCTAACCTATATGCAATTTCTAAAACTGCCTGGGGTAAATTTTTCCATTAGAGAAAGTAGCAAAGAACTACTGCTTTCTATGCCTTATCTAAATTCCAATAAGAACGAAAGAGATAAGAATAAGCAGCCAAAAATTCTCATCTACAGCACTTACAGTGTAGGCAATAAAATGCAGCGTTTTTTTACCATGCATTTTTAAAGGCGGGCCAATCTGTCGGGCTCGCTGTGTGCCTCTGCATGCATGGTGTTAGTACCGTCCCCAGGCAATGTTCCAGCATAGGGAAATCCTGAATTGAGAATGGGGAACAAGCAGGTAGCACACTTAGAGCATGTATACGGATGCGGGTTGCTTACATTTTTTCACTATGCATTTTAAAGTCGAGACAAACGTATTCGAACGTGTGCGCTGCTTTGGGTGGTGAAACGTGATTTTAATTTTCGTTCCACCTCCCCTAAATTTTTGTCTTTCTCTCACGCGTGAGCCCTTTATTACTATCCACTTTTAGCAAAATCTGCAAGATCGGTGGACTAAGGGGAACAAGGTCGAAAAAAGATAAGGGAATACGTCACGAGTGTCCCATCTAGTAATTCATGATCTTTGCCTTATACCTAAAACAATTTGTTCATGAGAGCGAGTTTAAATGAAGCAAATTCAATTTTTCTCTCGAGAGTGAAAAAGAACCGAAACGGATGTTTCTTTTTCATTCTTTGAGTAAAGTTCGTGGTGCAAGCGTGCGTTTAAATCAGAATCAGGTAAAAGTTGCAATTATGGGTCGTCGGAAAGTGTTAGAATTTTCTAAATACGTGATTTATGATGACAGAGCAACTTTCGATACCAATGTATTAGATTATTGGAAAGGGATTTATAATAAAGATCCTGATCTCGGTCGCTTAGCTGAAGTAGCTCTAGCTGTTCCAGCAACCCAAGTTTCTGTTGAACGGGCATTTAGGGCCCTTTCTACTATTTTAACCAAAATGAGGTCAAAGTTGTCGAAAGAAACAATTAATGATATTTTAATCGTAAAACTCAACGACAATGTTTTAAATAAACTATGTATTGACATTTAATTTATAATAAAAAGTTCATTGAATTTTTTTTTGTGTGGTATTAAATTTGGTTCACGAACGATTCTTTTACGAATAATTCGCGAGCGAAAAATATATTTTAATTCCCTAAAAATAAATTTCGCTCGCGAATGGAGAATTTAAAAAAATTAAATGCGTTTTATGAAATTTGATAGTGAATTCAAAATAAAATTCTTTGGTTATTATTCGCTCGCGAGCAAATTTAATTTTTTGAATTCTCCGAACCTTGATTCTCAGTGATGCTGTCGCTGCTGGGTGATTAAACATTTCTAATATACATATACAATTTCTTATAGAACTCAGATATAGCGTTAAAGCAGCTGTTATAATAATTGTTGCTACAAGTGTAATGCATAACATGACTCGTTTTCCAGAAGTGCCGCCACCATAGGTAGAAATTATTCATGAGTTCATCGACCCAGACATTACTCAATCTACAAATCAATCAGATTTAATTAAATAAATATTGTTTTAATAAAATAAAGTTTTGTATTGAAAAAAAATTACACATAAAAATATGTACAAACAAATTGCAAAATTCATAGCAAGTTCGTCTTCTTCTAAAATCACATTATAAGATTGATATATGAAAGTATTAAGATTTGGGGCTGTTGTGAATATCGTTTTTGAGTCGAATCGAATTCGAGTACACATTTTTAAAACTTGAATGCAAGGCTTTTGATTGGCTTGGTTTTCGATTCGACTGAATTTGGTTTTCGTCTTAATTTCTTTCTTTCTTTCTTTCTTTCTTTTTTGTCTTCAATTTGGCTATTTCATCGAAAAATAATACTGTTTTTTGGTGATCAGATCTTCGCTTCCTATTAGATGTATATATCGCTTTCTATTAGAGGATGTACTTCCCGCTCCTGTTCTATGGACTCTCCGTGATCAGTGTCCTGGAAATTTTACATTTCATAGATTTCTTAAAAACTTCTACACACTGTACTTACATCTGCCTCTGTCACATGCAAAGTTGTATTTCTGGTATCGGAAACTGGGCTGGCTTAACTGCTGAAAAATTCTTGGCTATCATTAGTTTCATCTTCATGAAAAAGTGCTGCGCTGCTGTTTATTGCAAACGTTTGGTTAATAACCAGAGATAGCGGTGGCTCATTTTCTTTTATGGAGGACGAGGGCTTTCCTCCACCTGTTTCAAATGTTTCAGCACGCTGACTTGCTCTTTCTTTTTTTAAAATTAAATTTGCATTTTTGTAATACGTTTTTAATTGTTGCGATTTTCTGTGCTGGCTACTGCAGCTACTCTAGATTCATTAGTAATATTCTTACACACCTTATTTTGTTGTTATGAAGGATAATGTATACGGGCTTTTATTTTCAATGAGTTCTATATGTTTTAAGATTATTATTTTTATTATTTATGATTTTGAATTTTTAGATTTAAATTTTATATTATTTTCCATAATGCTTGAATTGAAATCTAACATGACAGTGGCAAAATGGTCATATAATTTTTCCCACATCACTATTAGCTGACGTCGAAAATGAGTGGTTTTTATCTAGGTCGGTGAATACCACAATTTCCAAACTAAAATTTGGAGAGAAAAATTTCAGGAGATTATCTACGTTAGTAAATACGGCCCTACAGGTATAAATCACTCTGTTTTTATTATACAATCGAATTTGGGAAGATTTGCGTTCACAAGAATTTTTTTGCAATTATCTAAAGTTTTTTTTCTATCGCTATAACGGTTGGATAGGGGTTTTCTTATGAACATTGTAGTCTCTTAAACATAGTTTTATATGAAAATTATAACACATAAACTTTTTTCAGAAAATATCTAAAGGCAATGCATAAGCGAATGTAAATATGTGGGTCAATATTTGATAATCGGTCGAAAACGACTACAAAAAAAAAATATATTTTTTGTCGTATTTTATACATAATTGATGTCTAAGTAATAGAGCCAAGTTAAATCTATATAATAACTATCAAATCGATACACTTTATTCGATTTTAGGGATTTTTGAGCAAAGATTTTTTTTCTTTTCCCTATATTTTGCTGTATTTTTTCGCCACTCTTTTCTTTTGGCTCTTTTACACCGAGGAGTTAATTCAGCAATGTTTTTAATTTTACCCTCCGCTTTTCTTTTTAAATAGTATTCTTTCTTCTTTTGTTTCAATGCGTTTCTTTCTTCATTATCGTTCTTAATTCGTTGGTATCTCATTTTCTCCAATTCTCGCTTTCTTTCTAACACTTCTTCTCGGGTTTTTTTCTTTGGAGCCATAATTATTGCACACTGAAACAAAATTACAATAAATTAATAACATTACTTACCTTGTGTTGTCATTTTCCTGCCACGGAGTCATTTTCCTGTCAAGAAAATAACAGGAGAATGACCACAGGAAAATGACAAAAATGCACATTATATTTCTCATACATTCTAATAACTAATATAACAGCAAAATCATCAGGTGATACGAATTATATCTTAATTCGTGAAAGTTTATTACAAAAAGCAGAATAATTTACTTACGATTCACCTCCTAATTGCCTCACAGGTAAATGACAAAGTGTATCAACTATACGCACGCACATGCCATAATCAGTTTGCAACGCCGAAGCAACGGCCGACACCGCGTCTCTCTTCTCACCAATCACAAACATGGACACCGCGTCCATTTGGAATGCGCTCATTCGTTGTCCGCGACATTATAAAACGCGGTAAATTCAAATTTAAATTTCGGCAGCCTAATGACGCCGTGACCATTCGCTTAGATTTTTTATGATTTTTTTTTAGTTTAATATCATATTATCTTAAATAAAATATTGAACAGTTTTAGATTAATGTGCATACAATGTGAATGTAATCAAGCTTTTATAATTTATTTTTAATTCTCCATGTTATTATTAAAAAATGTCACCAAAAAGGAAAATTCCACCGACAGGAAATATGACATCTAGCACTTTTTGTTTATTTTTACTATATGAAAACCAAACATATACTCACCAAAGTGTTTGGATATGTAAACAAAGTATTGCACTACATTATGAAAATACTATTAAGTTTAAATATTACATTAAAATTACAAAATAGTTATGGGGACCTGTTTTGGCCAATTATCAAATATTGACCCATGTATTGATGTCCATCATTGCCTAAATGGCCCATAAAATATTATAAACTTTCAAATCGCTAATACCATCCCTTTGACGGATTTTGATAGGCAGATTATGGCAGTTAAAATGAGTGCAAATTAGGAAATAGGAATATATTCTTATATTTTATCATAATTTTCAATAGTAAAAAGTTATTTTTATACCCCTAATTACAAAATTTATCACAATTTCGGAACACATATAATAGCTGTTACTTCCTGAAAGGAGAAGAGAGAGAACAACGTCCGCTTCTATAGAAATCATGTACATAAGTGTGTATTCACTTCGGTACTTATGCGTGATTGGCGGTAATCACTATATCCTTCGAGGTCTAAGACCTACTTTAAGTTTCATTTTTGTTTATGTGTTAAAATTTACACGATTTACTGCAAACTGTGTTAAAATAGCTAAATAATGAGACGAATTACACTTTTACGCAAAAAATTGTATGGTAGGAAAGGCCCATCTCAACCGGAGTTACAGAGAGTTTCGTAAACTCGAATTTTCCATAGTATGTACAGCACTACTTTATTTTTATCTTTTGACGAACTCACCGCTGCGACATCTGACATACGCTAAAAATCTACTATCCTTTGTAAAGATGTTAAAAACGTTGACCTATCACCACCCACTGCAGGTACAGTTATTTCCGAAAGTGTTAGTTATCATTTTCTTTAAATTCAGTTTTTCCTCACATTTTCTCTGAAATTCATGGGACTAATACACCTATTTATAATTTTTATCGAATTTACCCTCTTATTAACCTTCCAACAATGTACGACATGCCCAAGTAGAGAAAAAATATGAAAATTTATTCCTGGACATTAACCCCAAAAATGTTTTTTTTAAATTAAAAACCGATTTAAGTTACTGCTAATATCTCACAAAAACTGCTCAAAATTGTTTTCCGCCACTTTCGATGCATGCAAATAACTTCCGTCTAACTCCCTGTCTAAGGTGTATTATAGCTGGCTGAATTTCTCGAATTTTCATTACTGTAGTTCCAATTATGTTAATTAATTTCTCTCTGGTATTAACAGGACTTGAGTAAACTTCATCCTTAATCGTTCCACATAAGAAAAAGTCCAGTGAAGTAAGGTCTGGAGATCCAGCAGGCCAAGGAATCGGTTCACCTTGTGCAATCCAGAAAATTTTTCATTTAATTTTAGCTTAGTATGCGCTGGTGCTCCATCGTATTGGTAAAATATTACAATAGTAGCTTTTTGGCGTGGGTTGGATGTGTTGTGTTGAGTAAGATCATAAGATAAAAGTAAATAAGTTGAAATAACGCTTTTGGATTTATAGAGCATGGCACACTTCTCTTAAGTTTTTTTCACCAAAAATGCTTCATGTACTAATACTACATTCCTTTACTGTATTGAAAGTCAAGGGTTAACATATGCAGATTCTATTAATCAAAAACAAAGGAGAATTTAACATATGAATTCTAGAATTCTGCGTTTCGAGATATTCGTAAAAACATGTTTATTAAGATGACGATTATACGTACGTAATTAACAGGAAATACGCCCATGCCCTAGCTGTGTGTACTTTACTTACAAAGCATCATGTCTAGAAATACTTCCAAGTTCTGTAACCTATCGATGGTTTTTATTTGTATTTACAAATGAGAAAAATATAATGAAATTGTTGTTTCTTTTAGGACAGTAATTTCTCAATTCAGTTCCTGTAAAATCCATTTCCCGAATTTCCCATGTATTCAGTCCACCTCTGATTATCGTAAACTTCTAGTTCGGAGCAAATTTCACCTTGTTGCAAAGGTCTGCAAGTGCAAGTTATTGATATTCTCGTCACCACAATTTGCGATTCATATTTGGGCGGTGAGGGTGTAGTAGCTCCCATCCGACCCTTTAAGCATGTTTTAATAAAACTTTTCTCCAAGTTAAATAGTTTCTCATTTGAATAACCTGCAAAATTATATTGGCGATAATTTTCAGTAGCATCAAAATTTGATAACCTACTTCTATAGGCGCTCAATTTGTCCTCCACGCAACTTAAATCCTGAGGAAGAAAAAGTGGTGGATAATTCTCAGATTCGCGGATGTTCAACACGAACGCAAAATCAATCGCACTGCTTGAATTATTAATTGATGGCAGAAGAACACCTGTGGATGATACAGCAGCCAGAAAGCCACCCTCTTCTTCCTCCGCCGATCTTTTTTGCCTCAAAATATAATCATACTTATGCGCCTCCTTAACGGCTTCCTCTTCTTCTTTTTCCATCTCCAAATCCCAGAGGTTTAAAGGCTGCTCATTACCATTATGAGTGTGCTCGGCAGGCGTATTTATGGTAGTTGTGATATTGTCAGTGATGCTAATATAATCGAATATATCACTTCGAACTCCTCTGTTACCTGGGTATTTACTTCTCATCCGAATCGGTCGCTCATTTTGCTGATCATCGCCATACGAAATGTCGTACTCATCAGGATTTTTCTCATCGTTGTCGTACTCCTTCTAAAATATGAAAATGTAACAAATCGAACATCCCTAATGAATAACACCTACAAAGTCTCGCCCAGGTTGTTTACTTACAGGCAGCCTATAGATATATGGCTTTACCTGATCGTATACAACGCGATCTCTTTCAGATTCAGGAATCTGAAGAATATCAACTGGCACACTATTTAATTCCCTATCCACAAATTTGTTGTCATCATTTTGAAGTGCTGGTAAAATTGGCTGACTGTTACTAATTGCCTTAAATTTCTTAAACATTTTCGGATGCTTTAAAGGATACACGGGATTTTTCTGGATCAATCTACGGTTACTATGTATGTGGTTTAGGTGAACATTAAGATCATCCGAGTTAAATATGACTGCACCAGGAGGCTCCACATGCCTAGCTATTGCATAAAGTTTTAATACAGTTGACGTGTTGTACCTGAGTAGGCAGGTGTCGGCTCTTGCCTGTTGGTTTACTTCACTATCTGCAAAGAGTGTAAGATTAAAATTGGTAAGAATTTATAATATTTTCCCACCAGGTACGAATTCATATGGTTCCTTTAAGTTGTATTGTCCTCTACATTGCACTTGCCAGTGTAAGAAGAAGTCACCACCAAAGGTTTGCGAAACAGAAACTCCTCCCAGAAATCCATTGGGGCCACCCGAATCTATCATCATTGAATTTAATAGTGGTTGCCCATTTACACCGCTTAATATAGTTGTTTGAGAATAATAGTACACCGGAAAGCCGGGCCCATTATTGTACTTGACCATAAAGTCAGTGATGTTATCGTGATTAAAATGGCCTGGTATAATGGAACTAACAGTTTCCGAAGAAGGAAATGAGTAGTTCCACAACAAGGAATAATTTCGTCCATCAAAGGCATAAATAGTAGAATTAAACGACGATACTATTATATCATCAACCATATCTTCATTGATATCGGCTAACACAGCTGGTGTCATGAAGCCCGAGTACTCCGTTTGGAAAAGTGCGGTGAACTGCTTTTTGCTGGTATACTTCATAAGTGAAAGGAGTCTAAGCGAATAAATTCCCCCCGAAGTGTTTTGGCCGCCAGTAATGACCAATAAAATTTCCGTTCCGTCTTGTTTGGTAACCATTTGTAAGGGCACAAAAACTACTTCTTGGAATGGAGTTGGTATGCTCCTTATTACTTTTCCAGATTTACCGGAAATCAATTTGATATGGCCAGCTCGAGACGCTTTTCGTTCTTCAACGTGAATAGCCAATATTTCAGGAATTTCGTCACCATTCAAATCCCTCACGGAATTTATAGTATAAAAATCGTTGATAATAGGTGTGTTAGTTTCAATGTCCAATTCTCGGAAATTCCAAATAATATTCCCGTTTCGACCGTTTATTGCGAAAATCAGCTGTAAGAAAAGTTTTTAATATAATTGACATTGATTAACATAATTTGACCAACTCCTCTACCACCGCTTGCTATACAATCTAGGTACCCATCATTATCAACGTCTATAGCACAAAAAAGAGAAAACACATTTCCAGAAGACCATTGCTGCCACAATATCTCTCCATTTTTACCATTTAGCGCTATCACCCCACCCTCGCAAGGTATTTTTTCATCTTGTCGAGCAGTAATGCACTTTGGAAGCGAAATGTCTTCGTTCTCTATGCTTTCATCTGAAATAAGAAAGCCTCATCAAAATTTAAGTAATCATTCGAATTACAGCGTTGACCATGCCAATATTGAATATTCCAATCTATTGCGATGTGGGACCATTTGTGCCGTTGGAACATTGAAAACGTTTTTACAGAAATAATTTTAAACTATACAAAGTCGCCTTAAAAATGACAAAATCGTCTAATATAATTGTAGTCATTAAACAAAGTTTTTCTCCATATTATAGACGATTAGAGTTTGTTTTGTGTATTGAATTACAATAGAATGTGGGGCCGTCGCCTTCGTCACAGTTCTTGGGAAAATTTCTTTAATTAGCTCAAACTCTATAATTAATAAGCAAAAAATTTAATCTATCTTTACATATCTATGTATATGTTGAGTTATAAAATGAAGTACTTTCAGTAAAATAATTAATGAATCAGCAACAAACAACCCAACCGATTTGAATCCATTTTGTCCGCTCTTTTTAATTTTAAAAAAAATTATTGATCGTCATATTGGGTCCGCCATTGTAAATTTGTATAATTTGAAAGTAGGTTGGAAATTAGTATCGCTCATTTTCCTTTATACTAATTTAGATTAAAATCCTTTTAGTTTCGATAAAATCAGTAGCTATATCGAGTTAGCCATTTTGAATTTTGATAGAATCCAAATTAGTGGCTCAAGGTACCCTTAGTATCAACCTTGACTTATATTCATTAGATTTCGAATATCATCACATTTAACGGTATTCGCTTGAAGAAAGTTGGGACATATTGAAACTTATTTCCAAAGTGGTGAGTCTTCTACTCAAACTGTGAGAAATTTGAAAAAAAATTTGACAAAAAAAACTTCTAAAAACATTTGTGGATCAATTCGTGAAGCGAGCTCGTGAAACTGGAATGTTGGTGGATAAACTAATCCGTGTACGTTCTCGTCCGGTCAATCGAAAACATTGCTGCTGTTGGTCAAAGTGTGCGTGAGCAACTATCAACGTCAACTCGTCATCGTTCTCAACAATTGGCACGCACTTCTTTGATGCGAATTTCGTGTAAAGACCATGCCATGAAGCCATATTAATTTCAATTGGTACAGCAGCTAAAGCTGGTTGACCATCCGAACCGTCTACGTTTCGCAAATTAGGCGGAAGATCGTTTGGCCGAAGATGGCGAATTTTACCGAAAAATCATCTTTTTGGATGAGGCTCATTTCGACCTCAGTGGTTATGTTAATAAGCAAAACTGTCGCATCTGGGGCACAGAAAAACTGCACGTCATTGTGGAAAAGCCAATGCACCCATAACGAGTGATTATTTGGTGCGGCGGCATCATCGGCCCATTTTTCTTCGAAAATGAAGACGAAGCTCCCGTAACCGTCAATACTTAGACGATATTTGGCTTCAACATGACAGCGCTACGTGCCATACAGCGAACGCCACAATCGATCTTTTTCTTATGCTTCGGAAATTGCATAATCAGGAAAAATAGTGATGCGATTTGGCCGGCAAGAAGCTGCGAACGCCGTTGGACTATTATCTTTGGGCAGCGGTGCAAGATAAATGTGGCGCCAACAAACTAGAAACAATTCAAGACCTCAAGTACGAGATTCAAGCTGCTATTGCTGACATAAAGCCCGAAATAATCGAAAATGTACTCAAAAATTAAGTGGACCGAATGGGCTTCTGCCAAGTTAGTAGTGGTGGTCATTTGACTGAAATTATTTTTCATAAATAAATGACAGAAAACAACCTTTCAAATAAATGTTCAACCATTGAAAAATATTTTTTATAACAAAAAGAAATTCCAATTTTTAAATGGGCCACCCTGTAGTAGTAAGATCAGTCAACTTAAAATTATTTCATCAAACATTTAGGCGTGATTAAAGGTGAAACAAGCATTCGACTTTATACAGGGTACAGGATACACTTTATACAGTGGAATGAAAAATATGACCTAAACAAACAAAAAATCATAACCGTTTTGGTAGTAATTTTAATTTAATCTTTTGATCTACTCCATCCAAAGCACGCTAACTATATGCTATTCGAATACCCTTTTCCAAAAATGTCAATAATGGAGACCTACAATCTGCCGCTGGAGGTACACTCACTTTCGAAAGTGGAAAATGTTTTTCATTTTCTTAAAATTCACCTTTACATCGAATTTTTTTTCAAAATTCATGTAATTAATGCAATTAGATAAATCTTTGCAAATGTCATGAAACGAGCAAAATGTCCTTAAAAATTATCAGAAATGTTTGTTTAGCATACATAGGTAATTATTTTGATTATTGCTGTTGAAAATTCATAAAAAATTTTATTGCCCTAATTAGTTCGTCTTAGCTAGCTATACTTGGGTGAAGCTCTGTTAGTAATAACTGATGGACATTTTGCTATAAAAGAACGTCAGTCAGAAAGAACATTGATCCTAGTTGCAAAACCAAGTGGTAACTATGGGTATTCTTAAGCTGAAATAATTAAAATATGTTATAAGATGGGCAATTCGATTTAAATAATATATTCAGAAAATGTGAGGAAGAGCTGAATTTTAGGAAAATGAAAATTACTTTTTTCCAGTGGCGACAGTGAATGTACCTGAAGTGATAGATGTGGTAGGTTAATATTTTTGGGAATTTTGGAAGGGATATTTGAATAGCAAATTTTTGGTGTGAATTTGGATGTCGCTGCCTTAAGTTGATAAAAAAATAAAAATAAAATAGTGATGTTCATAATGATGTTTCCTTTTTATTGTTGGTTCAAACAAGGTTCTATAATATATTTTCTTAAATAAAAAAATTGGTTTTTTTCCCTTTTTTTTCAAATTAAAAGTGTGTTAAGGGTTTAGCGGCACCTTATTTATTATTTTTATCATCCAGCCGTTCAGGCTACAAGGCGGACATAAAAAAATATACATACTTATATGTATGTATAAGTACATACGAGTACATATATACCCGAAAAACATTACCCTTCTTGTCAGGGTTCTGATTTTTAAATCATATTTTCGGGTGTGACTTTTTCTGCATGTTGCGACATACCCCCATAACATAACGTTGCGCTAAGCATATGACTATCGATATTCACATCTACTGTTTGTGCTGACAGAAAGCACAATGTACCAATTTCAGATTTACTTTACTTAAGAAGCATTTTTAATTTTTTCTGTTTTTCTAATCGTTATAATGTGAAAAATAATGGCATAATATTTTAAATCAAAATTCCTCTTCTTTCAAAAGTTATAATGTACAATAAGTTAAAACAAGCTAATTTCTTTAAAAAAAACGCGTTTTTATCAAAATGAATTTTTTCAATTAGTCGCCAAGATTTCTCAGGGACAAATTAACCAATTGACCTTTTTCTTGATTATTTGTTAAAAACTTTGCTTTAGATGTGGTACATAATTCCCCCCCTCCCTTTTTCTTGTATAAAAAAAAAATAGTTTTTTCGAAACTTTGTATTTTGTTTTTACAATTTTCAAATTTTTTAAAACTTTCTAGTATGCTTAGAAGATTACGACATTTATGTAGACCAATAGATATAGGGTTATCGTGGCGAACGTTTAGCACCTCATTTTTGAAGCATCACCGTTGGCACCCTTTACCGGAGACATGAGTCGCGGAAAAAAAAATTTGGTCTTACACTTTAAGTATGCGCCTTTTACATAATAAAATTCTTTTCTAAATAATAAAGAAATAAAATTTTGGAAATTGTTGCTTTTTTTGAGAACTGATAATAACAGCGTAGAGAGTGTATAACAAAATATTTTTATGGTCTGATAGTACATAGAACGCTTCGTTTTAAAAAAGGACGCGTTCTTCGACAAAATTTGAAAAATTATAACCAATATACAATAAGCCTAATTTTATGATGAAATTCAAATATTTTTGTATATGTTGTATTATGGGCAAAAAGGGACCTTATCCTCGAAAATCAATCTTTGCGATAAAAAAAAACTCTAATTTTCTTCCACTGTGCCCAACACTTGCCTTAATATTGAAACCTTGAAAAGTATTGCGTTCAGAATTTGATGGAGAATACTTTTGATCATATGAAATTTTGTTAGTTAAGAAAATTAATCCGAAAATTCCTAATAATACGCTAGAAGACAGTTTACGAATATTTTCTATTTCAAAACAAGAAGCCGAGTAAAGAGCTTGATTGTATATAGATAGTCTTTTTAGTTAATTTTTATATTATTTCACCTATTCCGTATCCGAAAATCACATCAAGTATTCCGTCTTTATTGAGGTCGCTTTTCCTCATTGGACACTCGCTGTTCATCTTGGGAAATGTCCGACTCCAAATTCGTTGTACACTAATTTGAGTGCAAGGAACAAACTCTATCCCAGAAGAATCATACTTTGGCAATTGAATATTAAGAGGTTGGTCTCTCTTAAGCCATATCTTAATCTTTTGAAGAGGAATTGGAAATAATGTTAAAACGAATGCTGCGAGCAAGATAAGTAATAAAAGAATAGTGAGCGCTGCCAACCCATAGCAAAATGGCTCACAACACTTCCAGAAGCGTCTTTGTTTCTTCATGATAGGTATTGTATCTCCTGATTTGCTGTTTTTTCGCCTGGATGCCATTAATGGCCTCTTGAGGCCCTTTTCCTCATCAAGCTAGATTAGAAAGTATTTAGTTACCTATAAATATTTAGAAACAGCTTATACGGTATCACCTTTGCAGATTTTCCGTCCCGGATAAAGACATCATCCTCTATATCGTCACTGATTTCCTCATCGATACCATCTCTGATGACAATTCTATCAGGCGGTGCATATGGTCGCATTTTGATCATGAACTTTTGATTATTGGCGTCTAGGCCGTATTCAGAAAAAAACGAATACATACAATTACCAGTGCGGGTAGGTAAAGACTCTAAAACTATCCAAATTTTATTCACCAAAAATTGCACTAATTTTCACCAGCAGTGCACATTGCTGTCACAACAAAAACTACCATTGAGCTTTCCTGGAAAAGTCGATAAGTTTTCAATGAAATTCCTGAACTGTACGGAGTTTGCGTAGACGAAATTGTTGCAACACGTGAATATTGTTTATGCTGACAAAAAACCGGGATGCCTGTTTATGTACAGAATTGTGTTATTGTGTTGCCTGAGGTAGCTTTTGTGAATTTAGCTTCATTATGGATTATAAATGGGTTTATTGTGGTAGCACACGCATGAAAGAAAGGAAAAAACCGATTTTTAAAGTACAAACGTTTTTATTGGTTTATGGAGGAATAAAATGCATCGTGCCATTGTTGTAATGGTAAATCAATCAAAATAATCAACTCAATCTTTCACGACTCTTTTTCGATACATACAACATATTTACAATTATATTTGGCTGAATTAAATATTTTACAATTAATTATTTTTCAAATGCATTTGACTGAAGTCTTAGTCATGATATACGTTTATCAACAAAACATTTAGAACACTGGCACCTACCATTTAGCAAATTAAACTATTTTCAAATCAAAAGAAAGCTTATTTTTATTTTTTGACCTACAGAATGGCTACATTCAACTCACACCAAAAATGTACTACCTCAATGTCCTTACCAAAAATGTTAACAATTCTGATCTACCAACTACCACTGCAGGTATACTCCCTGTCGAACTGGAAGAAAGTGTTTTTCATTTTTCTAAAATTCTGCTTTTCCTCATATACGAATAATATATTCTCAGAAATTCATGTAATTAATGCACTTATTTATTACTTTTATCGAATTAGCTTTCCAAAAAGATACAACAGGTTACAACAGGTCCAAGTAGAGAAAAATTTGGAAAACAATTTCGGATAAATTAAAATTAATTAAGATGTCTTTTGTTTAAAAACCGATTTAAGTTAATGCATGCTAATAACATCCTCCTAACTCCCTGTTTAAGGTGTATTGTAGCTAGCTTCTCTCGGATGTTAACCGGACTTGAGTAAACTTCATCGTTCCCCATAAGACAAAGTCCAATGGAGTAAGGTCTGGAGATTTAGCAGGACGAGGTATCGGTCTACCTCTTTCAATCCAGCATTCAGAAAAATGTTCATTTATTACAGATTTATCTAAAGAGCTATATATTTTGTATGCGAAGTATACAAATAAAAAGCAAATATTGGCAATATGAGGTCATATATGTGGGATATAATAGGAGTAGTTCCAGCAGAGAAAACCTCCATTATCAGCTACAACCTCATTGTTCTGCTAACGTTATTAGAGTCAATCAATTGAGCCAGCGATTCTAGTCCAATAGTTTATCATAGTCAGTTGAAGTTGCCTATCTCAGTTGTTTAACGTAATATAGTCAAAACATTACAGAACTATGAAAACAGTGATCATTTCAATTGATTGCCAATTATTGTAAATCTAAACTATTAACTAACTTTAATTACCATATTAACTTACTAACTGTTTGATTCCCTATCGCAATCCCACATTTGGGAGCTGAACTAATTGTGATTAAAAAAGTAGTAATATAAAAATTAGCGAACTTAAAGAAAAACAAAATCTTCAAATACTTATATACAATACATACAGGACTCATAGAAGTTGACTTCATAGAACATCAATAAACCCCACTGCTTTAATTGCGGTCTCGTTGAGCATAAACGCAAAGATTGTAAAATTGGCACTAAATGTTTCAAATGCAGTGGTAGTGGTAATTTATTAACAAACTGTCCAAAAAACAACTCTAGTAAACAAATAAATTGTATATTGGCTCAAAATATTATATTAAAATTATGTTACAGGTACGACTATGATTTTAATGTATTAATCGATTTCGTGAGCCAGCTTATTTTACTTCGAAAAGAAACATTTCAGCAGCTTAAAAATGTGGTTTTGATTCAAAATTCGATTAAATTTCTTGGACTAGAATCGAGGAGTTCGTGGTAACTTGAATACTGTGAAGGAAACAACCTTACTGTCGCTGCAGATGCCAATTCTCTTATTATGCCACCTATGAGCAATTATCCAGTTAGCCACTTCGAGAATATTCCGAGTCAGTTTCCAACTGCTCCAGAGCCCATTCAGCGAACACACGTCGTTATCTGTGGTCATCTACCTTCAGCTCCTGGGTCAGTTAAATTTTGTACGGCTGCAGGCCCAAGTAACGATGCAAAATTCGCCAAGTTGTGGTCTGTGAAAGGCCGAGTTCTTGTGAGCGACGCGAAATCGACTGCCTCGGATTCTCCTGTACACTCTCACAGACAGCGGGCATATTTTCGGCAGATCTTGCGTTTCGTTGACGTACGGGTGTTGGTTGATTGTTTACTGAATCAGTGGACTCAAATTTATCTACCACACTGCGAATAGTCTTCTCGGTAGGATGATTATGGCGACCGTAAAATGGTCGAAACGCGCAGAACGTTGCCCGAACAAAACACCAATTTTGATAAAACAATTTTATCATTTGCACGTGTTGTTGAACGCTGTATCCGTCCTTGGAGATTTGGCAAAACAGACTGTATAAATGACAGGCAATTTGACAGATATAGCTTCAATAATATAGCCGCTATCAACTATCAAAGTTCGAAAGTCCATATTGGAAGACCTTTTTTGTATGATTTGCTAACAGGCGCTTACAATCTTGAGGATGCGTCTGAACTACAAATGGGTTGGCGACGAAATATAGAAAAATTAAATTTCGAAAACAAAACTCTGAAAACTGAAAACATAAAAGTAAAATTCTGAAACGCATAAAACCGAAAATCCTAAATACTGCAATACAAAATACCAATAAATATCGAACAGTGCGCGCGGATTGAGTAACAACAACTTTGAAGTATTTTCGGCTTGTCCAATATTTATTCAATATCAGGCTTGCTTCAATTTCAGAACAACAGTGAACACAAATGTAACGCATGCAGCTTATAACATTTTTCTCAAAATAATTGCTAATTCCCTTAGCCATGAATATGTAGAATAGAATTTACGAAATACACTAAATCAGTTGGTTTATTCATTCGGTGGGAGCTAAAGCATTAAGGCAGGAGAATTTAACTTGCGGAAATGGGCTAGTAATTCCTACAAACTTTTGGAACATCTACCGCTCTTTAGCCAAGGTGAAGGTGAAACAGTCAAGAGGCTAGGTATTTGTGAGCATCCGCTGTAGGATCACTTTACTTATTCTATACGGCTTGATAGAATATACAATTCAACAACTAAATGAACAATTTTGACTCAATTCGCGTCGTTGTGCGATCCCTTAGGATGGTTGGCTCTTGTTATTCCAAAAAATATGGATTTTGGGCGGTGATTGGGATAAACCAGTAGACAAGGACATACAAAATTACTCGGACATGTTCAAGACCGATTTGCCCAACTTGGAAAAGTTACGGTGGATTCCTTGTACTAGAAAAACATCAGTACAATTATACGGTTTTTGGATGCCTCTGAAAGAGCATTCGCTACGGTGGTCTATTTAAGAGGAGAGGATGAAGGAGGAAATATTAAAAATAAACCTTCTCATGGCTGTTCTATTGGCAAGGAGAGTCAAGACCACGATAAAGGATATGAATTTGACCAATATTTCAGTCTTCGCCTGTACAGACTCTACATTCTCTCCGCAGTGGATAAAGGAACATTCTTCTCGCTGGAAAATATATGTAGCCAATCGTGTCGTTGAAATTCAAGATGTTATTACATACGATCAATGTCAAAACGTACCTACAAACCAAAATCGAGCAGATCTAGCCTCTCGAGGAACAACAGCGCCTAATCTAGTAGAAAATGGATCGCATTGGTTAAAATGGGAAGAAACAGACTGGCTTAAATTATAAAGTAACATTGGCCGAACCAAACTTGAGGCAAAGAGACCAACTACCAAAAATTTCTTTATGGACCAGAACGACAACCTACTATGAAAATACTAATCATATACTTTGCTGATACGCATTATAGCCAGATTGTTACGCTGGCGACAAACAGTCCTGAATGTCTAGAAGAACAGTATTGGAAAGAGTTAGCTGCAGCTGAATTGCAAAAGGCTAAGAATACCATACTTAGAATAATGCAGCAGTAAGAATTAATGAAGGAATATGTCGACGTCACGAATGGAAAACTCATAAAGGAAGACAATAAACTCCTCACATTAAATGTATTCATGGACAGCAATCGATTAACCAGAGTAGGTGGAAGATCTGCCCAAAAATAATCATGTCACAGGTTTGATCATCCAGAAAATACAGTTAGAAACACTTCATGGAGGACCGTCGCTTGTTTTAAATGATAGCCGCAACAATTTTTGGATTATAGATGGCAGAAAACGCATTATAACACATCAATCCGTCACTTGCGCTAGACATCGAAACACCACGTTAACCCGAGACCATCTTGATGATCAGCTCATACTAACGCCTGGACACTTTCTGATTGGCCAAACAACCAATGACCTACCGGAACCAGAAATCGAGACGTTGTTTCAACACTGGAAATATTGTCAACAACTGGTCCAAAAATCCGTCCGTACAAGGTACGGACGTCCTTGTACTAATGGTACAAATTCGCACCAAAACAAGGGCTTTTACAATGACCCACAGCGAACTTATGCCCACTACAAGTCTAACAGGATACGTAGTCAACAAGCTGATATAGATACACATTGTGTGGTCATGTAACTTGTAGAGTGACGTCACCGCATGTCTACTTGTGCCGTCCCACACCAAAAAAATTAATCCTCATTAGACTTTTTCAGATGAATATTTACGACAACGTTGACGACTATAAAGTCTTCACCATATTCGAGGAGATCATGTTTTCGTCCAGCCATTCTCCGCTTGAGAAAGAGCTATACATGGAGCCAGGCTGCGACGTATTCACTGGGCTCCGCATCAGACCAGAGGACGAAAGTACAAAAGAAGCTAAGAACCTGCCAACGCCGTTTAGCAGAAGCACAAAAGGAAAATGCTGAAGAGTCTTTCACAACGACATCGTGAAGCTCGACTCGCCTTTGCAAAGAGCCATATGGGTTAGGAGAAACTCTGGAGAAAGATCATTTTTCTGACGGCTTCCAATGCTTTTTTCATAACCTAAGAAAGGACGAATTATTTTCAACACGACGATAGAAAGGCGGATGTGGCGTTATGGTCTTGGGAGACATTGAGAATTGTCAACGGACGAATATTCGTTTTGTGACTAGCCGTATGAACAGCGTTGATTACATCAAACTTGTAGATAAAAACATCGTCCATTCCACAAACAACCGGTTTGGGAACAACTACATTTTTCACCAGGACAACTCTGCAATTCAAACGACTCGAAAAGTTAAAGAATAATTCGAGCGCAACGTAGTCCAGACGCTTGGCTGGCCTGCGATTTCCCCTGATTTAAACATAATTGAGAACACGTGGAGGCATCTTTCACAGATGGTGTACCAAAAAGGACAGCAATATGCCAGTATTGAGCAGCTCAAGGATGCCATAAAGGCTGCATAAAAAAGCATGCCAACAAAATACATATGTATGTTAAAATTCTCTTTAAGTCATTAAAATTAAGAATGTTAGAAGTAGTTCAAAAGAAGGACATACAAAATAAATAAAATAATAACATCTTCCGTAAATAATTTCTGTTTACTTCTAAAATTCCCAGAATGTGAGCTGGATAGGAGAGGTAATCCTAATTACCTTTAAACAACGGAAAAAAACTTGTATGTTACTCTATACAAAAATACATCTAAATGGTGTTTTTGAAGGCGTCTACAATCAAATTGTTGCAGATTGTATGTTTATTCTATAAAGTTAAGTCCTCGGAACTACTATTTTCAATTTAAATTATTGTACCGAAAAAATATTATACGGCCTCGGCCACTTCTTAAGATGCCATCACACAAACTAATTAAGGTTACCATGAACCAGTCGGAAAATTTTTAAACATGCAATAAATTAAATACAATATTTATTCTGGGAATAATTAATTAAAGTAGTAATATAATTTCTAGTTCTTCTAATCTGCAAGAATTTAATGTTTATAAACTTTTTTTAATTAATAAATTATTAAATATATTATATTATATACAGTAAACTAATAAAAAAGATGTTCACGGTTCAAAATTCTTCAGCACATTTGACGTGAGTATGAATCGCCTCATAAGTGATATCGCGCTGATTAAAAATGTATAGAAGCATACCTTGTATTTCTATACCGTGGATAATTCTCAACTTACATAAATCAGGCTCAACAAACGTGAAGCAGATCAATTAAGATCAGAAAAGAGTAATGATATTTCCCGTCGATCTATTGATCTTTTCTAATATAAAACGATCTAGATCAGTCAAGAACAGACCAATTAAAAAACACATTGACCGCTACGCAGAGTGGGGAAATCTCCGTCAGACCTCGCTCGATGTTGTGTTGTAGCAATTCAAATCGCATTTCTAAGATTCAAACTTAGTCGATGTAGGTATTTAAAAATATTGTGGTCATTGTTTCTTATCGTTAAAGATAATTTATGTTTAGAACAAAATGCTAATGGACATTTATCCAACACATTAAGCGACAAGTATTATATAAAATATCTTACTTTATACTATCAGTCACCGTTGAGTGACGCGGCCCGAATGGAAAGTTCAGTGCCCGTCACCGATGACTGCCGTTGCAACGTGTTAAAAGAAGAAAACATGGCCCCATATCGTAGAATATTTCCGGCCACCCGCTCGGTGGACAAATTATACCAATACGAATATATTGTTGCAAATACCTTTCAATTACACTAAGTAACGTTTAAACTTTGACAATTAACACAGATCAAACTAACGAATAATACTTACTTATGTACCGGTTACCTCACTCAGGTAGTACGAAATTTAACTAACAAAAAATCGTCCACAAAATTTACTATTAAATAGAAAAGAGTATTTCATTTAGCAGTGCTTGTTTTAGTGTGTTTATCCTCAAAAGATCAATTCTATATGCACTTTTCCTCATTTGCCGTTGTAGCTCAAACTGCATTTTTAAAGGAACTGGTGTGAACACAGTGCTCGAACATATCCCCTAGAACATCATGCTCAACTAATCAATAACTAAGAAAAGAATCGACAGTCCTCCAGAACGTATCCAGGAAGAGAAAACCTGCACCATCGCTAACGAAACGATTGAAAATTAAAGTCCTTGAAATCTTCGAAGAGTGGCACTCGAATGATGCATAGGGATACTAATGCTCGGTGGCCCCTTTTACTCTTTCACAACACTTCCGCTGCAACATTTTCGCGAACAACCTTTTTCTAAGAATTCTGTATTCTGTAGAGTGCTACCTACCCGTCGTTCCGAGCTGCATCAGCATAGAGCTGGGGAATATTTTTCAAGAGTAAACTTTCTCTCGTGCGATTTTTTCCATTTTTTTTTGACGTAGTTTCGGTAGATACAGTAGTTTTCAGCGCCTGAATAGAAGCAAGAGGCAGTAAAGACGTTAGGAGGTGAGCTATAAATAGCGCTACGAATACTTACCGATGTTGATGATGACGACGATGACAAGATGGCACTGTTAAGATCCATGCCAATGAGAATGTGCACAGAGTGGAAACCAGTGAAGGAATTCCTAACGATTTAAATATGCCCTTAAGAGGCCTAGAGATGAGGTTAAGTGCTTGTTATTGAGTGCATGGAGGAGATGACGAGGGGGATGATTCTGTAGCAGTCACCTATTAAACGACTTTTTGCAGTGCTTCACCGCACGTTTTTCACTTTTCTTTGTTTCTTATACAAAGGGTGTACCTCTAGGAATGTTTTAAGTTCTAATTAATTAAGAAATCATGGTCAGGTTGAAGATTCATCTCTCCACAGAGGACGCATTTCTCTTGAATAGATCAAGATTGGTAAAAACGGTTCAAAAACAATACCTTACTAGATAAGTACATAGTAGTAGTATAATACTAAACTCAAATTTCAAGTTTTCCAGATAATTTGTGTATTTGTTGGGTTGCAATAACTTAATTTAGTTTAGTTAATAATAACTTAGGTTTCCATGAAATAATTTTACCTACAATTTTTAATACAACAAAATTATGTGCTGGTACATAACTTTATTAAAGAATTATTTACGGAAGCAAATACTTCAAAATAGGAGGTTGTCAGAACTTAATTCTAATTTGTTGCCTATATTTGATATCGAATGAGGAATGGAGTTGTCTGTTTGCTTTTTTACCACAGCCTGATATTTGGTGATGTATTTTTTGTAAAGATACGCCCATAACTGAAGTTTTAATGATATCAACAAACTAAAAAGTCTTTAGAACTTTTGTTAGCTCATATCGGCAATTTTTGAAATCTTATGAAAATAAATGCTACCCAAGGTAATGCAAAATATGTAATATTAATCTCAGTGTGATGTCTTTAGAAATAATAATGAAACAACGCTTTTTGCCAATTTTTTAAAATATAAAGATTTCAAATACTGTTATAATATATAGGCAAATTAGTTAGTGTGTTAAGACAGTGGCTCCACTATACATAGTGTTTCATACAATATATCGGAGAGATCTGACCTAAATAAACAAAAAATTATAATGTAAGGAAGGAGAATCTCAACCGTGATTCATAAATTATAATTATTTATGGTACGGACCTCATTAATTTATTTTTATCTTCTGATCTACTCAACGCATCGACATCCAACTCACGCCAATAATTTACCATACTAATGCCTTTACAAATGTCAACATGTGTTCTTAAAAAACCCTGTCATTGCAAGGGTTGTTAAATGGATATATTTGTTTAGCTTACACAGGTTAATTATTGCTGCAGAAAAGTCAAAAGCTAAATAATTAAAAAAATACAAAATTCACTTTTGAGGAATACGTTGAAATAATTTATATTTACAGTGAAGTAGATGGAAACGAAAGATAGGTTGTCCTAGAATACCAAAGAAGATACTTTAATCGACGTGTACCCCAAAGAGAGTTATTTTCGCGAACTTTCCTGAGGTTAAGAAAAACCAGAAGCAAGCAACTTCAAGTAGCAAGGAATCGCGATCTGAAACATTGGAAGATTCTGCCGACATTGCATTGTCAGGTAAAACCCTAAAACGAGCATGATACGACGAGTCGCAAGACATTGTTCATCGAGAAGGGTTGCATCTATATCATCGTATTCCATTATACGGACTACTAGCAGGAGATTCTGAGAGCAGGTTGGAGTACTGCCCTTGACTTCTGGAATGCAACACCGAGAACAGATCATTCTTATATTGAATGATATGGACGGATGAATCGCAATTCACTACATATGGTATCACAATCTTCATATCTGGTCGGATTTGAACCCATAAGGGCCACGTCATTTCAACATAAATTCAGTGTCAATGTTTGGGCTGGTATCACCGGCAATATTTAATAGGTACATTCATTCTGCCGATAGTGCTTAATAACTAAATTTATGCAAACTTCATGGAGAATAAACTGCCAGAATTACTGATACATATCTCTATGAATAATACAAGGTCAATTTTTGCCAACACAATGGAACACCAGCACATACTGGTGATATTGAGAAATTTAGACCTTATTCCATTGGACATTATCTTATAAGGAGCGATAAAAGATGATATTTCTTCAAGTCCTATTAACACCAGAGAAGAATTAATTAGCAAAATTGGGACTGCAGCGGCGAAAATAAGGAAGAGGCTAGATACAATGCATCTTAAACAGGGAGAATGCATCAAATATGAGAACAAAACTTTTTTGCAACCCCTGATCTTGTATATATTTAAAGTTAAAATGTTAATAGTATTAATAAGTATTGAGTCAAAGATGACCTTTATAACTCTATTAAAATGTTAGCTTTAAGTAAGTATTTAGTCAAAGATTAGAGGAAAAAAAACTTTTTTGTCAGTCGAATAGTTTTAAAAACACACTGATAAAAAAACCTTTTGTGAGGTCACTTCTGCGTTTATCTGTTTGAATATTAATAAAATTTGATCAAACAGTAGATTTCCGTTATGTGCTTGCGTTCAGGGCTATATGAAAAAAGAATTTCTTAGAGCCCTCACTCCGAGCGCTATTTTCTAGAAATTAAGAGGGAAAAATAATATTTCATTTTATATTCCTTCAAATTAATTAATTTTATTTATTTTATTTTACACATAAAGAACAAGAAGTTTATATTTAATATGCCTCAAAATACCTATTTGAAGAGAAGAAAAATACTTGTCTGTAGCTTATTTGATCTTCTTCGCTGATATATTTATTATAATGCATTTTGTTCACATCTCTAAAAACAAATGTCAATTTTTTTTCAACAAGCGCCAATATTTTTTCCAATTAATATTTTTCAATGATTCTGATTCTAGCTATAGCCACAATTATGTGGCAAAAGGCCTCTCTCAAAAACGGACAGCATTACTTCTAAAATAATACCCATAAATATAATAATTTTTTGATGATGATAAATGATTATAAAAACAATTCCTAACATTTATCGATCCATAGAAGTTCAATCGATCAACTGTTCATTGATAGAGTTTTGGTATGAAACCCTGATTGCGCGATCCCAAAACATATTTCGCCGTAACGATTTTTCATCCAAACCCAGTAGAAAATGTAAGCATTACCGAATCGATTGAGTAGTGTCGATTTGTAATGTCAATAGCTTACATTACCAATTACAGAATCGATTACTTTTACATGTAGATGTCCTAGGGTGGTAAGTACTTACAAGAGACATTACACGGAAGGGCTTATTTCACTATTGCGAGGTTGTTCCTGAAAACATCGATTAGCAGTAATTTGTTTTGGAAGGCCTTTAATCGTACATTACAGGAAATCGTTTCTGTAATTTCTTACTTGTAATTTATATTTTCAGTGATTCAAATTCCACTTGCTTTTAAACATGATATAATCAAAAATGAAAGCGAAATATAAAATGACTTGAAGTGATCTGTCCAGTAAAATGTAGCTGGTAATATAAAGTTATTTGAATAATTATTTAATCACACACCGGCAGTACAATGAATTGAATATGGAATGGAAATTCCTTAATGAAATTCTTAAGTTTTTAACAAATTCATTTCAGTTACCTTTTCTTTGACTTCAATTAAGTTTTTCATCCAGACGTTAATAAAATCCGAAAATAAAATCCAATCGAATTACGATTTGGAAGTTATGTGCGGAAAAATGAACTGAAGTCAAAGATAACCAAAATGAATTTATAAGAATTTTAGCAACTTTTTTAAGGAATTTCGATTCCATTCGAACGGATTCAAAATTGGGCAGATTACTGGTTACATTTGACTGCAACAATTAATTTATTGTTATTGTAAAAATAGGTTCTTACTGGCCAAATTAATTAATTACTAACTGCCCAATGTAACAGCCCAGATATTTCAAATGTGCCCTTAATTTCTTAGTAATGTAACATTATATTCTTAATAAAATATATATATAATAATTAAAAAAATAAATAATGCTTACCTTAAAATTTTATGAAGTCACGGGAGCACTTTACACTGCACAAAATTCACTGCAAGACTGACGACGCAAAGTCACAAAAAAACAAAACACATTGAAAAAGTTAACTGTTTACTCATTACATCTACACTTACTAGGCATTACGTTTGTAAAAGGTGCCTTCAGCAAGTTCTGACGTGTTTGCATTCTCGCCCGAATAAAGTTTAGTTATTACCTATTCGATTCTAAGTTATTACAAATAGAAGAACTTACTTTCTTTGATTTTTCATACATGAATTCTCTGATTACCCCATAAGCGCTTGCACTATTTCCTACTGGGAATGAACGCTGAGATCTACACAAACACACTCATAAAAGTTTATCTCATACATAAATATCCATATCTCAAAATCGAAAACGAAGGGTGCCATCCTTTTATGCAAATATGTGTATATTATATTATCTACATATATTATATATTAGTATTAGAAAAACAGAGAAAAAAAATAACGTAATATTCTATCTAGCTTAAAACTCTTCAACATATTGTTAAATTAGAATCAATATATGAATGTAGTAATCTGGTTCCTTATATATATGTACATAGCACGCCGGAGTCCTTCCTAGTGCACTTAAAGACCAATGAATGTCTTACTCCAATTCAACTTCTGGAATATAACCAACTTTAAGAAGCTCAAGGAAGCGCATTGTCCTGAAGAAATATAAGAGTAATTACGCGAAGAATAATAGTGCAAAAAAAGCAAAAAGAAATATTAAAATTTTCTGGGTTTTTGAAGATCCATAACTTTCATTACAAAATTAATACGATTGATACAAAATTTCTAAATTATCTTAAGTAAAATAAGAAGGTTGGCAGGTAAAATTATCTTCATACCACTCAAAGTCTGCAGAATCTGTTTGAAAAGAGCATTAAAAATCCGCCTATCTAACTTTATGTGTGACTGCCAAGCTTTGGTCTGTTATTTCGTATTATAAGCGGTTCCCAACACAGTTATATCGTAATTTTTAGTAAAGCTTCCATCTAAGCACAAAATTCATCTCACAGCGACTGCTCGAGACTGTATCAAATTTGTAGCACAGGGGGTAGATGGGCAAGATTTCTCTTAAAAGCTTTGTAACTGTTCGTATGGAGGAAAATATAGAATTTAAAAAATTCTGCAAATCACAAATTTTTAAAAGATTAAACGATTTTTATCCGAAGGATTCTTAGAATATGTTGTTGGAGTACTGCACGTTTATATTTTTTGAAATCTCATTAAATTCTAAGTAGAAATATAATGTTTATGGGAAGCTATGATTAAGCTTTAAAAAGGAACAGGGATTTCCCAGCCGCCTTAATGTTCTACTGCGCATTTAAAGTGGCTAAACTTTTCAGAAATTACACTGTATATATATGGGAAAGAAATCTTATAAGAACGGCGCGCAATTTGAATGGAAAGCAGTAATTTTTCACCCATCGTCTCAGTCGCATAACATTTAAAAGCATCTAATAAGTTCGCGGAACAGATTGCAATTAAAAAATTTTTAAATTTCGGAAATATAAATCGATCTGAATATTTTTACTGTGAACAATTTATACAACTGTGTGGTAAAAAAAAATAACTTAAAGTAGTACTTGTGCAGTGAGAAGCTGCAATGTCGCATTATTAATTAGAAATGGAATTTTTATGATTTGGAACAGAGAAAAACTGTGGAAATAGTGACTAAATTATTATGCTGATTTAATAAAATAAACCATTTAGGATTACTCAACTTTGCTGATTTCGGTGAGTCTGTGATGAAAAAAAAAAAATCGGAAAATCTTACACAGGATTCTAGAGTAGGTTTGTAATATTTGAAAAAATTGCCTTAAATGTTCAGTACAATTTTAATGTAAATTGATCATTTTAAAATTTCATTCAAAATTCGCTATCGCGACCATAGCCACAATTTTTAATTTCCTGATTATAGTATATTCGTGCTATACCAACATCCTCTTAGATATGATTTTTTACAATGATTTCCGGAAAATGCATGTAAAAATTCAAAGTCTTTATCCTAGGACCATTTCAAAAGTTTTCCATAAACTAAATACACACGTTTTTAAATAAGTAAGTGCATAATCATATGCATAAAAAGCAAATACTTATAAGCATTTAAGTATTAGTAAAATCAAATACTGTTCAAATGAACAATCTTTTACTTTTCCTTATAGGTAGTGAGAAGGCGAATACATTTTTTTCAGAAAAGTGGGTTTTCCTTTAATGTTCAAATCAATATAAAACTATTATACATTAAAAAACAGAAGCTTTTTTAAGGAATTATAACATTTAATTTTTTAAGGTACAAAAAGTACAAAGTTAAATATAACCCGTTAGCTGCTATACAACTTTGATATGTTTGTTTTTCTGCTCTTTTCCCAAGAAATTTGTTTGTTTCTCTAGCGTTTTCTTTTAGAAACGCTATCACCTAAAATTTTCCAAATGTTTTCACTAAAGATCAGGCTGAGTTTGAGATTTCCTACCCCGAAACATTGTAAACCATTAATTTGAGATCAAAAGTGACAAATATGTTAAGAAAAGCAATAATACACATTAAATTAAATTTATTACAGCAATTTCCAAATTACAGTATAAAATATTATCTCAAAGAGTTGCTGCTTTACACTGCAGAATTGCTAAATATTCTAGGACTCCTAACAAGGAGAAGATGCCAGATTATTATTTATTTTGGGATCAGATTTTGTCTAATATGGGTCTAGTACTGATATATTAAATTAGTAATGTGTACTAACGAACTAGTTCTCAGAAAAAGTGTTTTATATTTTTTTTTACAACTTATACAGGGTGTTTTTAGTGAGTATATCGAAATGAAGTGGGATGAGAGATCTGATCTAGAAAAAAATTGCACGACAAGGAGAGAACCATCCCAACCGTTTGGGAGTGATTTGTAAATTCCAATTTTTCGTGGTATACACATGACTATTTTACTTTTATATTTTCAATTACTCAATGCACCGAGATTCAATTCACGCCAAAAACTACTATCCTAATGTCCTTTCCAAAATTGTTAACAATGTTAACTTACCACCCACTGTAGGTACACTCACTTCTAAAAGTGCAAAAATGTTTTTTATTTTCCTAAAATTCACGTTTTCATCGAATTTTCTCAGAAATTGACGTACTTAGTACACCTATTTATTATTCAAAAGGATACAATAGGGTACAATATGTCCAAGTTAACTAGAGATAGAAAAGCCGGATGCTTAGAAAACTTTGATTGGTATTTTATTATTTTATTGCCCTGTAATTTTAAAAGACAGAAAATAAACAAAATCTCTTCAAAAATTATCGGGAATATTTATTTAGGACACAAGAAATTATATTTAATTATTGCTGCAGGAAATTCATAAAAAATTAATGGAATTAATTTTATTGCCATAATTACTAGCTTGGGTGTATCCTGATGGAAATTTTGCAGGTTCAGTCAGCAAGAACAGCGATCATAGTTGAAAAACTAAACGATAATTATGGGTGTTCTAATCTCAAATAATTACAAATGCGCGAATTCACTTCTGAGAAATACGCCAATATAAATTACATTTACAGATGAACTGTCCAGAAATATTAAAGGAGATTCCCAATTCGACAGGTATCCCAAAGAGGGGTATTTTTGCGGTTTTTCCAGGGATTAAGAGGAGCCGGGAGTGTAACTTCAAATAATACGGGTCCGTAATCAGGTACATCGCAAGATTCTGCCGATGTTGAACAGCAAATAATCAGTATCCTCAAGCAAAACCCTAAAACGAGCACGAGACGAGTCGCAAGACGATTTGGAGTGCTTTCATATACAGTTTGGAACATTCTTCATCAAGAAAAATTACATCCATATCATCATATGGCAGTGCAAGGTCTTCTTGAAGGGCAGAAGATTGGAGTTTTACACTTCTGGAATGCAACATAGCGTTTCTAGACCGAATCTGGTGGACGGATGAATCGCAATTCAGTAAGGATGGTAACGCAAATTTCCACAACCTTCATACCTGGTCGGATACTAACCTACATAGGACAAGGGCATAAATTCAGTGTAAATGTTTGGGCTGGTATCTTCGGCAATCATTTGATAAGACCATTCAGTATGCCACAAGTGTTTAATGGTCCAATTTATGCGAACTTTTTGGAGAATACACTGCCACAACTACTTGAAGGCATCACTCTGGACAATACAAGGTTAACTTTTTACCAACACGATCACCAGTGCATGTGAAGGTAAAATTAAATGAAAAATTTCCTGAGCGGTGGATTGGACAAGGTGATCCGATTCCTTGGCCTGCTAAATCTCTAGACCTTTGTCGATTAAATTTTTTTTTATGGGGAACGATGAACGATATAACTTACTCAATTCCTGTTAATACTAGAAAGGAATTAATTAGCGGAATTGTAACTGCAGCAATGAAAATATGGAGAAGCTGGCTGCAATTTACCTTAAACAGGGAGTTAGAAGGAGATTATTGGCATTCATTGAAAGTGGCGGTGGACAAATTAAGAACCTATTTATTATTTTTATCGAATTGCTCATTTTATTGTCTTTCCAACAAGGCACAATATGTCCAAGCAGAGAAGAAAAAAATAGGGACACAAATAAATTTCCATATTTTTTTTCTCTGTTTGGGCAGATTGTTCCTTGTTGGAAAGACAATAAAATGAACAATTCGATAAAAATAATAAATAGGTGTATTAATTACCTACATTTCGAAGAAAATGTGAGGAAAACGGAATTTTAGGAAAATGAGAAACATATTTTCCAATTTAGGAAGTGAATATACCTGCAGTGGGAGGTGATAGGTCAACATTGTTGACATCTTTGGAAAGGACATTAGGAAAGTAGATTTTTGGTGTGAGTTAAATGTTGCTGCTATACCATGGAAAATTTGAATTTAAGAACCACCCTGTAGCTTCCAAATGGTAAAAATGCGCAACTTTTCGATAAAATCAAAACTATAAACCTTATTCAAGAAAATGTACCAATTAAGAAAAAGTTTGAGAGATAGTTTTACGCGGACAAAATTTATTTTTAAAGACGACATAGCAATTCAGTCTTCACCAGTAAAAGAGGATATACCGCCTCCAGAAGAAATTTTTATCTCCTAGAGGCAAGCGCGGATTACCAGTTGAATTTTTTTGAAATAGAAGATATTACTCCACCAAGGTAATCTTTTTCTCCTAGAGGCAAGCAACGTTTATCTGCAAGCGAAACAGGAAGAAGTTTTAAACCACCTCCCGAAAGGAAGTTTACATCCGAACTTGATATTCAAAATAAAGATTATAGAGTAGTAACTGCTGACGATGGTATAACTTAATATACTATACCTGTAGGCGGGGCCTACGGTAGATCAGTTGTTAACGCGCTGGCCTAACGTCCTAGATACTGTGGGTTCGAATCCCACGGTGTTATCGGGACAAGCGTAGGGAAATCACCTTCCGTAATAGTGTTCAGAAGTTGTAGAGTACATCTTTAACAATGGTGAAAATTTATAAAATATTATTTTGTCTACCTTTCAAGAACTCACCATTTTTCCTTCCATTTCTCTGCGACGGTTCTGGTTGCTTGTGAGATTGTTACTTCTTAAGACAAATGCTGTTCCCTAGTCGTCGTGTGCTTTTAGTTTTATGTTTTTTAATTAAAGTTTGAAGCTATTTCTCAACGCATTCAAAACCATTAAATATCATTAAGCGCATTTGCTACAAAGTATTGCTTTGGGTTATTGATAATCTGTGCACAATATTTTGATTTCAAAGAGCAAATAGTTTAAACCAATCCTGAATGCATCTAAAATTATAAAAGAAGATTATAGCAGAGCACTTATTCGCAAGGACAGGACGCGACAGTGCCGTAAAATAACCGTTCAGGAAAATATTAATAAATATTAATCGGCTTATTAATAAGTTCTTATAGACTCACACGCCTCAGAATAGCTTGATTGTACATACATAAACCGGTCATGCTGAAATAGAAAATCGCAAAGTGAGTTTTTGGATTGAAGCAAACAGTTTTATGAACGTGGTATATTCATCGAGGTGTTTGGAACGTGTTTGGATCGTGGTTTTAAGTAAGCAGTATTTTGTAAACTATAGTAGTGCAGAATAAAAATAAAAATGTACAGTTGAAGAAATCAAACAATTTTGTGAATAGGGTGTTTTAATTGAGGTGCTTCGAACGTGGTGTTTCTATCGTGGTTTTTTGGTGGACAGTGTTTTGTAGAGAAGGTTAGAATAAAAATAAAAGTGTACAGTTGAAGAAAAATCAAGCAGTTTTGTGAACATGGAAGCGGTGTTTTGATCGTGGTTTTAGTGCGCAGTGTTTTTTAGAGAAGGGTAGAGCAGTATAAAAAATAAGCATTTGTATTGCAAATAATTCTTTAAATAGGGTAGCGTTTAATAATTCTGATGAATAGTTATTTGTAACACAAAGTGCAATATTAAGGGACTCGCAACAATTAAAGGTTAAAGAGCTCGCGAGAAACAGTAAAACTGTTAGTGGAGATGGTGTTTAAGCAAATACCAAAAGGAAAAGTTTAGCTTAAAAAAATATCTAAGGAAGATTCGGAAGTTGAGGAATTTGTTTTTGAAGCATATTCTGAAGAGAAATACATATTAGAAACGAAATCGGACAGCGAGCCAGAACCGGTTTCTTTTCAAATTGATGAAGTAGATATGGAGACTGTCGACTTTATAGAGTACATTGAAAACCAAAGACGATAGTTAATCGAGGTAGCCAACAGCAACTGATTAGTGCAAAAAACAAAACTATATTATATATAAATTATATTGTATATATAAATATATATACAAAAATATATATATATAAATTGTATTATATTCTATGATAAAAATTGGAGACATTTTATTATTGTAATTTCAAATAATTTGAGTGCCAAGCTGTATATAAATTATTTGAATAGTTCTCTATTTTTAGGGAAAGATTTGCTTCCAGCAATAGTAATTGCAAATTTTAGTGAAATTGTAAAACAAAGGTATCATTTTCTTTTGAAAACAAGTATAATTTAGCAAATATTTTAATCAAAGAGTTCGATGTTATATAACAATTTAATGACAATACTTTTAAGGGTGTTCGTGAGCTTTTATACAAAAATACTAAAAATAACAGCTTGTGTATGACTAATGATCGTAATGAGCCTTCTACTTCAACAGATCTTAATAATTTGAGTCATATTATTCAATCGGTAGCAGTTAGGCAGAAAAAATTAACATTATATTGGAAAAAAACGAAATTTTTTCACAAATTTAATATGAAGGGAATGTTAAATTTGTCTTCCAAATTAATGGTGTTGATTGTGAAAAGGAAAATATTAACGAATGGCTCCGAAATGCTTTCGAAGAAGTTATTAGGGAAATAAAAAATATTTGTAGAACGGGGAGCAAAATAAGTACGAGTATGTCGATTTTCCCCCGAATTCACCACATGTAAAACCAATATGGTAAAGCTTAAGATCTGTAGATCAACTAAATGGAGGTTATATTCTAGGGTTAATTTCAAATATTAATCAATCTAATGCGATATTTTTTTCAGACGATGTTTTGCAAGTTATTGCAAATATTGTTAATTTTCCTTATGCAGGTTCAAAAATCTTAGAAGAAAAGGAGGTTTTATTACGGAAAACCAATGTTATTGACGTCGGAAAAAAACAATAAAAAATTTATGTGGGACCGCAAAAGAACTTTGTAAATTAGCAAAAGTTTGTGTTAATAATGTGAAAGGATGTATTTTGCAGGACTTGTACAAGTTTCAAAAACCGTTAAACGACTATAAAATTGTAGTTTTTGATTTAAATAATCCAGAATCAATTATTTTTTAAGGTCCGTTTGAGCCTGGTTCAGTATTCAAAGTTTACTTGTATTATTCCAAAATTCAGGAACATTTTTACGTAATCACTGTTTTTTAACAAAAAATACTTTTGCAATTATTTAATAAAGTTTACAATACTAAAATTCATAGGTGTGCTCACAAATGCTTTTATTATCAATTAACACCACCTTGTTTATTTACCAACAGCATAAAAACGTGTGACAAATGTAATCGCGAGAGGTGATGCGTGTTTTACCAATCGCCTTAGTAATAATATTGAAGAGAAGATGGTTTGTAACACATTTAAAATATGTGAAATCTATAATAAATTCCTAAACTTTTCTAACCGAGGAAGAAAAAACATATTTGTAACGAATATTTCTGTCAAATATGTCTTCAGGAACACAAGTATTATATTAAAAAATACAGAGGTAAATTAATCAAAAGTATTTAATTATAGTTTCTGATTGTGAGACAACTCAAGGCAATTTATATGATACCAAGGGGACATCTTTTTTACATGCCGTAAATTTAATTGTAGCACTACATTTACTACTTATGCCATAGAAATTTAAATATTGAACATAAATGTATTGTGTGTGCTGATCGAAAACACATTTTTGAAAATAGTAATGAGAGTACTGCTGTAGAAAGTTTTATCGATTACTATCTTACTCAACGTCCTTCTATAACAAATGTGTATTGTATTGCTCACAATTTGCAAGGATTCGATGGAAATTTTCCGATTTCTGAACTTCTAAGCAGAAAATTGGTTATAAATCCGATAATGAACGGAACAAAGATTATCAAAATGACCTGTGAGAATATCTTTTATTGATTCATTGAACTTTTTACAATTGCAAATTTCCCTGAAGTTTTTGAATTTACAGATCACGATTTTACATCTATTATTTTTAATACATCCGAAAATCTAAATTATTTTAGCAGACATCCGCCACCAGAAATGAAAGTAGAAGGAAGACAATAGTTCCTTAAATGGTATGTGTCTAAATTTGAAGAAATATTTGACAATAAAAACGAAGTGTTAAAATATTGCATTAATGATGTAAACATATTACGCTTAGGCTGTGTTTGTTTTATGTGCGACTTTTTTGATATGACAGGAATAAACCCATTAACAGAATATTTAACGGAAATCTTTTTGAAAGAAAATACTTTAGGAATAATGCCAAAAACGGCTATTTTAATTCTCAGACATTTTCACTTTAAAATGGCTGGCTTTTGAAAATTCAAAAGCTAACGGTGATATTAAATGTAAAAATAATACAGGGAAAACAAAGTTGAAAAAAAATGGTTTGAGAATTGATGGTTTTAACCCTAAAGCAAATACTGTTTACGAGTTTTCGGGTGTTTTTACCATGTCGGGATTGTTTTAAAGTTCGATCAACTAGTGTCGTTGAAAGTAGGAATGCTGACACTATAAACCAAAGGTATGAAGCTACGATGAAGCGAATTGCCACAATTAAAAACAACGGCTACGATTTAGTGTACATATGGAAATGTAAGTTCGAGAAATTTTTAAAAGAAAATCTAGATACTGAAAAAAAGTTATGTTAAGAAGTAGCCCAAATTGTCTTGCCACTGAATCTACGTGATGCTCTATATCACTAAATTACGTAATTTCCTATATCTTCTACGGCATTTTTTATTCACTCAACAGGATCAACAACTTCCGGCAACGAATTAATTTTAAAATTAATTTGTTGACCACTTTGACCATTTTGTATCACTTCACATTTTTTACAAAATCAAGTTCAATGGTAAAGCTCTGCATGATTCCGATACGAATGCATTCAACAAGTTTTCAATTCATGCGCCTTTTTTAAAAGCAATAGGTATATATGCTTAAATCTTCAGGTGAAAATAAAACCAAGTATGTTTTTATATTACTGTGTACACATAACTTGCAAGCAACTACACAAATAGTTGCACAATCAATAATAGCATTTTCCAGAATGTTTAATATCGATCTTAACAATAAGGCCACATAGTTTCTTAGATTGTTGCTAAGCAGAAAAAAGCTTACCTTGATTATTACCAAGCAGAAAGCGGATTTTCTATCAGAAATTATTCTGGCATCATATGCATCTAATCAATTACAGCTGGATTTCGCTTACTTTGATCAAACTGTATTTTGCTTCATCTGCATAGAATAAATACTTGAATGGTAGGAAATTATTTAATTTTGTGCATTTTGTTCTTACCACATCTGAGCGCCTATTATTCTGTCCGTTAAATTTAAGATAGCGGGTGGATTTCTTGAACTAAGAACTATTGATTACAACTTTAGCTGCACGCCCAAACCCCAGTTCATTCTCAGTCTCAACCCCAGCCCCAGCCCCAGCCCCAGTCCCAGCCTCAGCCCCAGCCCCAGCCCCAGCCCCAGCCCCAACCCCAGCCCCAGCCCCAGCCCCAGCCCCAGCCCCAGCCCCAGCCCCAGCCCCAGCCCCAGCCCCAGCTCCAACCTCAGTCTCAACTTTAGTTTCAGCAAAATACAGCCAAGCCGCTCAGTAGCTGTCCTTGCATTCTACTCTATGCGCAGATACAAACAGATATACGCACCAGATGTGCCATCGGCTCGCGAAGCTTATAAATCATATATCAATTAAACAGGCGTTCAGTATCACTAATCACCCAATTAATTTGCATAATAGCTGTCAATTAATTTAATTTTTGACCAATTAATTGGCATAAGTGCCCCGCCCCCTCATTTACATAACCGGTTTTGGTTCCCAGGCTCAGGTGCCCTATACCTACTTGAGCCAAAGGAGTGTGGGAATAGAGACTATGTAAACTTATGAAAAATTTTTAGAACTTAATATTTTTCGTTTATCTCAACCGCGATCGACCAAACTTAGTATATACATTCACAAGTGTAGTGTCTCTCTAAGCCATCAAAATGATCTATATTAGCATAGGAATTGAGCGGCTACACCCATTTCATAAACTGAGCTAGAATCGTATATATCTGAGCCCATTCATAGGACCAATTGATTAATACCACAAGTGAAAGAGGAAAACGCTGTAGAAATTACACATTTGATTTAAAAGCTCGTTTTAAAATAAAAATTCAGCACACACATTAAAGTTTATTATTCTTCATAAAATTATTAAGATAATTCATGTCCTGTCCAACATTAAGCGTTAAACTTCAGGTGTTCGAATATTAAGATTCACAAGTTTTCAAAAGTGAAGTTAATCAATTTCACCTGTGCATGGCTCATCTACCGTATTTATCAATGGATGTTCATCAAATTTTGCTTATTTACTTGTTTATCGGGTAATATATATCTATGTTACATTTAGGGTTTCGAAAGAGGGAAAGGACTTTAAATTCACTATAAATTTGAATTTATTGCCATGTAGCCCGTACATTTCTTAATCGAATTTGATCAAGCTCTACTAATTTAGTCCTCGTGAATATATTCTGAAAAAGGACTATATTCTTTTCTAAAAACTATTTCTCACATTTGTTCAGTACTATCGATCAAATTTAGCCTGTTGATGCACAGTATTGATTTTTTGTTGTGATTTGAACCATATCACCTATTTATAATTTATAATATTTGGTTCATATTCAAAACTGCAATAGTTTTTAAAAGAGAGAGATGTTATCGCCATATATACATATAAAATATATAATTTTTTTTAATGAGCTAATGATGATTATTTTGTTAATATTGTTTTAAACGAACAACATTTTTAATACATGTAAAGCTCACCTGACACGGTAAAAAGAAAAATATTTAAATGTTAAGTAGGAAACTATCATGTCTACAAGAATTGTACAAAAAAAAGTCAAATGCTGGGGCCTCTGGTAGTTCAGTTAGCGCGCTGGACTACTGTCCCAGAGGTTGATGATTCAAATCCCACGTATAACCATGGTCTCCTACGTTACGTGGTCATACGAGTACAATGAGCCTAACTGAGTCCTTCTAGGCAGCTACACCGACCTAACCTAACCTCAGTACACACCCTTATCTCTTTCACCAATTGTTTCCATTTACAAATTCGACTGAGGTATTGAACTTATTGATACATAAATAAATTTTTAACAAAATTCCTACTAGATACCAGGTTGTAATCAACCTCTTTTTGTGACTGTCATCGAAATGTTTTTGTCGTCACTAGACCAACTATTTTGCATTTGGGTAGTATATGTAATATGCATACATAATTTTTCAGGCACTTCCAGTTCCGGCCACGATACCGGCGTTAAACTGTTCATCTATGTAAGGTATTTTAACTTATTAAAATAGTTAAAAAGAGTTTCTTTAAAATAATTCTTGGCAGATTTCATACAACAACAACTACATCCAATTATGGAGGCCACCACGTCAGCAGAAGCCATAGTGAGAAAACTATTCCGCCAGGAAGTTAGCGAACAACGAAAAGCTGCACAATTTCCCCTAAATAGTGCGCATAACATATAGGAATTTGAGGATGCATTAAATGACCAAAACTGGTCATCATTGAAAAATGCTTTATTATAATATACATATATGTACCTCAGAAAATATTTCAATTTCTTTTTCCCGCTGGGAATAAGCGACGTGCTTTCCTGGATGACGAGCTCAACATGGTTCTGCTCTGTAGTTTGGTATTAATAGTTTTCACTGAAAACTAATATTATACATTAATTGAAATCACATTTTGTCTAGTTTAATTATTTATTAGAAAAGGTACAACAAATTAAAAATTGTGGAAATTTGTGATACCAACCTTAGAGAATTCCGATTCGTCCATCTACAAAATTCGGTCTAGAAACGCCCTGTTCTCTATGTTGTATTCCAGAAACCAATTGAAATACTCCAAATTTCTCTCAGAATTTCTTTTAAGTTACACTACCGTTTTCTTTTAACATCCGAAAAGTCCGCGAAAATACTCCTTTTTGGGGACCCGTCGGTTTAGTAATCTGCTTTTGTATTCCCGGACAGCCTCTCTTTCATTTCCGTCGACTACACCATACATGTAAATTATATCGGAATATTCCTCAAAAGTGAATTCGATCATTTTTTAATTATTTCATCTTAGAACACCCACAGTTATCGTTTGGTTTTTCAACTATGATCGATGTTCTTACTGAATGACCCTCTTTTACATCAAATTTTCCGTCAGGTATTTGTAACAGAGCGCTAGGATACACCTAAGTATGGCTGGCTAAGAAAAGCTATACGCTATAAGCTTACGGCAATAAAATAAATTCCATTTACCTTTTTATGACTTTTCTGTAGCAATCATTAAAACTAATTACATAAACAAACATTCTCGATAATATTTGAAGACATTTTGCTCATATTACGACCTTTTCAATTACAGGGGCAATGAAATAATAAAATATCAGTTAAGGTTTTCTAAGGAGACATGTTGACATTTTTGGAAAGAAATTAGGTAGTCGATTTTTGGCGTGAGTTGGGTGTCGGTGCATTGAGCAGATTAAAAGATAAAATTAAAATAGTGATGTGCATATTATGAAAAATTGGAATATACGAATCACCCTGTAACTTCCAAACGGTTGAGATGGCCTTCTCCCGCATCTACCATACAATTTTTTTTTAGCTAAATCATATCTTTCATCCCTACTTTTTTTAATTTAAATAAAACTAATTACTTCATATATTTATTAATACTAATTCTGCGCAGAAATAGCACA